>VDFB02353051.1:0-83857 GCA_007258455.2 Sequoia sempervirens
AGATAAGGTAGTCTTCATGGAATTCCTAAGGCAGTTGGCCGAAGTTCACACTCACTTGCACCTAAAGAAAAAGCCAGCTGTGACCTCTTCATCATGTACACTGTACGAGATCTAGACCATGAGATGCACGTACGTATTTCAAAAACAGCCAAGGAGGCAATGGCGGACTGGGCGGATTGGTTTATCCAATTCCCTACTTTCACCTACATACGCGTGTATGGCTACATTGGTCTCCCCGCCACGATGCCATGCTACCCTTCAGATAGGGTAGTCTTCATGGAATGCCTAAGGCAGTTGGCCGAAGTTCACACTCACTTGCACCTAAAGAAAAAGCCAGCTGTGAACTTTCCCGTTGAGATAGGACTCTATAGATGCAGGTCAGCGGTAGATGCCAAGTTGATGAGTCAAGAAACGGTGAGACTTAATCTCAAGTACCTAATTGAGAGGTCATATGATCCCAGAGGTCTCTATGCGACGCGTCTTGAGCAACGCTCATCACATGAATCTTCTATGGAAGATTACTGGGTCAATTGTGAAAATGAGTATGAAGTGCGAAGAAGGAATTATAGTAGGTTCAGGCTCTCGCAAATTGTTGACTTTATGTCAGAAGACACCGAAGGCTTATCTGACAATGAAGGGCAAGTCATTCTCCCCTCACTCTTCGTAGATTCAGTAGACTCACAACCACTCTCAAGAGTGGATTGGTACGCAAAGGAAAACCCATCTATAGAGGAGAGAACAAGTAGAGTTTTCAGGAACAGTCAACTCTACCTCGACAACAAGAAGACAAGGTAGTACTTCCCATAACAGAGTTGCCACAGGTTCAGTTTATGCCACCTTCCACGTCAAGAAAGAAGCAGTGGTGCAATCTCCCCAAAGGGATGAGGATGTTAGGGCATACAAGGCCAAGAACACAGGGGATACATGTGGAAACAACCACACACACCCACAGAGATAGTCATGGAATTGCAGCCCTCGAGCGGTGTGAGATGAATCTTGAAGAGCGATTGTGAAGAAGCTGACGGCCGATGCTTGTTGTGAAATGGTGCCTATATTAGAAGCGAGGAGCCACCTACATGCCACCATCCACAGCCGGTCACAAGTCCTCGCCGACGGACTGCGCCACCCGAGCGTCCTCCCAACCACGGTCTTATTCTTGAGCATTCCAAGGACCCATATTCCTCCCATGAAGCTAATAGTATCGGCAGGGGTTTCCCTAGGCGGGGAAGGGGAAAGACCCTCCCTATGGAAAGCTTGACTTCACGGTCGACCATGTCCCACAAGACGATGGCGAAAGTTGGAAAAGAAACAAGTTCACGTCGAAAGGAATGCAGAACATGAGTTCATCATAGAGACTGTTGCCCCACCAGAAGATAAAAGCGTACATGAGGTACAAGTGGAAGACTTTACATTGTCTAAACTTAACCTTGGAAAGACCACATGGTAGGTGGAGGCAGACCTTCTCAAGATTGCCTCGGTGAGCGCCCAAGAAAGGATGGCCAAGGATGGAAAAGACAAAGCAGCCTTGAAGGCTGAGAACCAACAGTTGAGGATGTACATTTCTAGCTTGATGCACGGCACCCCGAACGTCTCGGCCTTACCACAAGAATTGTTGGATCTTCTCGCAAAGCAGAACTATCAATAGTTGATGACATATGGAAAACACTTCAGAGATCAAGTGGAGGAGTTTGTTCTCAGAGGGCGATGTATACTGGCGAATGTATACCAGTTAACAGTTATCGTGTGATGTTGTTTAATGGATTGACTTTCAACCTATACTTCGGACAAGGGTTCCTCCTCCTTAGCAAGTTTGTTGGCCAAAACATCGCAATTTGTTGTTTCTAGTAAGCTGTTTCCTAGCCTATACCTCGGATAGGGGTTCCTCCTCCTTGGCAAGTCAAAGATCCAACTTACCGTGAAGAGTGTTTGCTTGTATAAAACCTTATCCCAGCGTATATCCGAGAGTTCAGAGCCTCAACCATATTCTAAGGAGACGGTGGATTCAAGTGATCCAACCATCCATTCCCACTCCTATGCCCTTTGCTCTATTTATCTTGAGATAGGATAGATTAAAAGCTAGTTTAGTCGTAGTTAAGATTTGTAGAAACAAGAGAAAAGCTTAGCTACGGCGCATTGTGTTTGTGCACCCTTATGTCCTATCGCTGAGTACAAAAAGATAGGAACCTTAGTCTACTCTACCCTTTCTTACACATTACATCAGCAAAGAGAGATCTTCCTCTCTATAATTTGAAGGAGCAGTACTATAACACTTGCAATAGCTGACCGTTTACAATAAGCACTCCAGAGGTGCTAATTTAAACGCCAACACCGGTATAGGTAATTATAATTTTAGTTGCATACTCATCTTTATGAAATGTTTGTCTTCCTTCAATATCACACAGCCAAGCATCCAAGGCATCGGCAACAATCCTCCCACTCTTATCACATTCATATTAATGTTCTTCACATCAGCACTAAGACACTACAATTGACTTCAGAAGAGCCGCGATAATACATGGTAGTGGTAAGCGATGTTTATACTCGAGAATATGTGCCAACTTAGAAATATACACCAACTTCAATCTCGAATCTCATGAAAAACACTCAAGGATATACGCCAATGCCAACTTCAATCTCAGCTATATACGATTTGGATTACCAAACTCTTATTCGGATATGATTTGCAATAATCGCTTAGTCTGTAATAATATAATATGCACCATGAATACAATAAATTGCCCGATGCCCTGTATCACAATTGCTCACAACCAACTATAATATCAGAATCTATTGATCAAACAAAAGGATGCTTCTGAATAATATATGCACATAATCACCCAGCCATAGAAATGGATTATTGATCAGATATAATCGATCAATAATAAGAAAACTTCTTAGGGTGCGAATGTCGATAAATTGAACTCCAAAATGGGACATTACAAAATTTAAGAGGATAAACCAAATAAGGATGATTATTCAATGAGATATCAAACACCTAAATGAGTTGCTTCATGCAACAAATAAATCAAACCATACTACTAATGAGGAAAACATTCCTCCAATAGATGTTAACACTAGAGGTCTACAATTTGAAAGAGCTAAATTTCAAAAGATATACCAAATAAGGATAACTATTCAAAAGCGTAATAACATTAATAATTCAAGGCAAGTAAAGGACAAGAAGAACTACAAGCTTGTACATCACTAGTGTTTGGATTCCTCTAAAAATGTTGCTTTGACTGAAATAAACACATCATAGATGGCAAACATTGATTCAATCCCCAAAAGCCAATGGCACAGATCTCAACTATCAAACTCCTAAAATCAATATAAATCATATAAACCAAATTTACCACACTTTAACATGCTTGCAATAGATTATTTCAACTATCTAACAAAATTAAACCAAAAATGCTTTACTAAAAATAACAAAAATAATGCACCGTATCATGCGCATCTGCAAGTATGATTACCTCTTCTTCACAAATTGGACCCCTTCTTCATAATCTACATGGGATGTGACTGCCCTGGCTTCTTTGAACAGCCTTCTCTTTTTCAGGTGCCTCATCTAGAAACCACATCCAAGTAAAGCCAAAACTTTATAGAAGGATAATCTATAATACCATTAGAATCCAAACTTTGTTTTCCCACTTAAATTTTTTTGAAAGACATCTAGATCAAAGACCAGTATGAGATTGAATAGTTGCTAAGAGCATTTCATGCAAAAATCTAACAAGCTTCAAGAATGCAGACACTCACAAATACAAGATTGTAGAAATACATATTATATAAAGTTTCATGGTTTAAACAAATACGGTAATTAGGATTGTTATATTCTCCGAGTCTCTACATCTATTTCACAATATAAGAAAATTTTAAAAATTGAACAAATTGGTCAGTATTGAAATTGCTCTACTATTGCTTTTTCAAACTTACTGTTTGCAATGCCATCAAAAGGTCCACATGAAAATTTAAGTATCAATTTTCATTAACTGTACAAATTGCGAAGAATATTTGTATATTGATCATTGTGCAAATGCTACTGGTCATGGATATTGGTTGACATTAAACACAAAAAATTTACATTAGCAAAGGAGGATATGTCCTTTGCATTCCTGAGAAGAATATATTATTTTTAAAACAGCAATCAAGGGGAAAAGTGTTGGTCATCACAACCATCAGAGTATGGACAGGAGAGTCCAATGTCTGTCCTATTAGATTCACACTAATTGGCAAAGATGACAGGCGAATTGGTCCCTCCACATAAAAATGAGGCAAGCAAATGTTAGGGCAACATCATAATGAAACATAGAATAATAAATTCAATCACAAGTTAGGGATAAGTCATGGATATCATTAGCTGTGCATTAAAAAATAACAAAACTTCATAAACATTGTTGCCCAAATAATAGCTATGTGAGATCATGGATATCAGAAAATGACTTGTGCTCATGGGAGATATCTGGCAAGAGACAATTACAAGCAAGTGAAATAGGCATGTAGTAAAAGGTTTTTTCCCCAGTCATTGATAAACATCAAACATCAAAATATTCAGGTAGTATGACTAGTAATCTTGGAGAACCGAAGTGTTAGAATTCCAGATCACCCATATTGGGAGGATGAACGGTATATTTGAGGATGTCAAACACCTGAGATATACTGATAAGCTAACAGAATTTAATCATGTGGCTTCAAGCAATGTCACCATGACTTGAAATGTTGCTAGGTGATGGGAGGTACCTTGTCAGTTTTTATGCACAAGTGTTGCAGGTTTGTTAATTTGGATAGTACTTCTAATTTCTTTTTTCATCACTAAGGCAATTTTGATTATATCACAAAAAGAAATAGTATAGAACAAGAAAGGAAAGCAAGTTACAGACTAGGAAACTCTAGGAGGACATGAGAAGATTGCCTCAAAAGAAATTCAAATTTAATATAGCTGTTATAAGTTGGACATTGCATTTATTATCAAAAAAGATAGAGTGGATAAGATGATTTTTGAACAAGAAAATTTTCTGACAAGAAGAGCACTTTTGAGAGAAAGATAATCAAAATTGCTTTCTAATGTGAACAAATTCTATTGGACCTAGATCCACATACTCTTATTAAAATGTTTATACAGGAGAGGCTAACATTGTGGAAAAAATTTCCATTTGGTTGATTGGATTTGAGTATCACAAAATTTAGATAAGCATGGTAGAATAGTTCCAAACAATGAATATGCAAATCAAAGATATGGAATTGGGAAAAAATCTGATGTTTGAAAAATATTTAACTCTATAGGGTTCAGATAAATGGTCCTTTTTGACCTGATGAAAGTGATGTGCAAAGGCTATGCAATAAAGGCAACAAGATTTGTAAAACTGACTGCAAGAATGGACAAGTTTGTGCCTGGTTAACAAACAAGTATAGGGAATTACGAAGTCTCCACCTAGCTTAAGTTAGGCCATCTTTATTGGATTTTTGAATGATGTCCCTTCCCATACATAAATTGTTATCAAGTTCTCACAAGTTGTTTCCGTGCACATGCACAGACACATGCTATTGTTAGAAGGTAGTTGAAGTTAGTATTAGAATTAACAACTTTTGTTGTTAATGTATACTGCCCTTTGCTATTATTAGTTGCAGGCGATTACAGGCATTATATATAGCTGTATGTGATTTGGGATTCTAGTTTTACTTTAATTGGAAAAGGATTTTCAGATTCCTGTTGATTGATCAAGAAGATATATAATACAACCTTTTACAACAAAGAACTAAAAAGCAACCCAAATGGAATCTCACTCAGAAAAGCTTAAATTTACTACATTGTTACAGTCAATTACATTAACATCAGAAATTATAAAAAAGTACAATTTGTGTGCAGGAAATCATGCTCAGGTGAATGATTTAAACAACAAAAACCAAACAAACACGAAATCATACAAGCACTCAAATTAGGCCAAGAAAGTGCAATGCCCAGAACTTTCCAACACTAACTCAGCTAAGGACATAACACAAATACCAAAATTTTCCAATCACAACACAAGACCAACTCACATAAGTTTTCTTTCAAGCAAGTATGGAGGAACCTAAGGGGCTAGACCTATTCCTTGAGGGCTCATCTATGATGGCCTTGCCTACATGACACGCAAAGAAATCGTAGTTCGACACTTTGAACTTTCACAAAAATCGGGTTGGTCAATAACGATATTAACATATATCTTCAACTCACCACTGATCTCACAATAGTTTAGTAAATGCATAGAATAGTCAACAATGGACTTGAACCAACACTGGTATGGTCGACGGTAATGTATACCATCAAAGCTCAAATCACAAGATACTATAATAAGGGTAAACAAAATACTATCATTGGTACACCCATAGGATGTCATGTCCCCAAAATTGTAACGCATTGAAATATAAATAAATGAGAAAATAAATAAAAATATATATATATGAGCAATTTTATTATTAATAAATAATAGCAACTCAAAAATTATTACAATTACAAATAATATTATAATTATAATATAATTATCATAATAGAGAAATTAATATTCACAAGAATATAATTGTAATACAATTAATATACCAAAAAAAAACAAGTTATTGTTAAGTATAACTATCATAATAATAAAACTAAATATAACCTAAGTCTGAAAATAATATTCCAAGAAACTAATATTTAAATATGACTATGCCTTTGTTGTAACGCCCGCCACGAAACCCTAGAGAATGCCACACACATAACAGAAGCGAACAATTTTTTCTTTTTTTAAAAAGTGTAGTTAAACAAGTAAACTACACTAACACATACATTCTCTAAAGTGTGTGACGACGCTTACTTATAATACCCATTACTAACAAAAGTTACTAAACATAACTTATATTTATTACTCATGAATTAAAGATCATACATCCAAAACATTAAAATAAATCATTTAAGCTATTAAGTACAATAATGATTCATTCACACATTGCATTTATTTAATATTACAATTACAATTCTCATTTCCAAATGAGATAGTTTAAACAAAAGAGTTACAATTACAAATTACAAAGATTCTCCTCGAATAAAATTGAGGAGTGATACAATTACAAATTACAAGGTATCCAACAAATACAACAAGAACATGAGAGAAGTACAAATTCACTAGTACACACGAGCTCTCTATCAGGAAGTACGCGCCATCACGAACAAGAACTGGGGACCCAACGGTGTAAGGTGCATGTTCCACCCAACCAAGTGGTACCCAAAGGCCCACCCCCCGTGCTAGGAGATAGTAAAAGAGCTTCCCAGGCAAAACCTACAACCTTTGGACCTAGGCAATAACAATACTAAACTACACAAATACAAAACTAACAAAATGGTTACAATTCTTCCAGATAACAATGATCAACTGCACAATACAACAAACTGACTGACAGTTGTCATAGGAGGAGTGTCATCACAAAGTTGCATGGATTACCCTGGCGAATCTTCCTAGGCTCCGGCCCCCATCTTGGGTTACCCTGGTGACCTCTTACGAAACCCAGCCCCACATGCAATCCAATGCGGAATTGATTATCTTTCATAAAGACAAGATAACGATCTTGCCACTCCAGGCCTTCTCATCTCATCCCAAGTCTTTACTAGCCCTTGAGTCCATGAGCGAGGTATTAACAAAAGTTAAATGTTTAAACTACCCTTTTCCCCTAACATATTTATTAAGTTGTCACTGATTAATCTAACTCTTCATGAGTTACCCAGACACCACTTTGTGTGTCGGACCCCATGAAAAGCCACTCCCCTATTAACAACCTAAGGAACTAATCCTACTAATCAGTGGGTAAACCAGGTGCACATAACCAACTACAATTAATAACTCAACAATAATTATACGACACAACCTGTTCACATAACCAAGTCCAACTGAAACATATCCCGTGCACTACCCACGTTAAACAATAACAATCACATGAGACACAACATTATCTCAAGAAAACACATTTGGAAGTCTTACTCAACAAACAACACAATTGCCCCAACAACTAGAATAAAGGAAAAACATAACCTTTAAAAACAATCACATGCAAACTAATAAATCTAATGTTAGGTTTCCTTAAATACAATTAAAGCCATGACATTTTGCATGACAACATTCAAAATAATTTATAAATTCCATGCACTAAAAGGAAACTACCACTATAAAATTAACTTTAATTTTCCCAATTCAACTAATAGTAAAAGTCAATTTTTTTCTAATTTAATCCTTTTGTAAACAAATTAATAATAAATGTGCACTTGCATACATCAAATATAAAAATAATATTCGCATTAATATTTTCGCACGAATTTAATTTCTATTAAAAAAACAACAAATAATGTAAATAAAATCAACACACATATATATATATATATAATTTTTTATATATATATAAAAAAATTTATATATATATATATATATATATATATAATATTTATATTATATATTTTTTTTTTAAATAACACATTTTAAATATATATATATAAATTTATATAATATATAATATATATATTATAAATATTATATATATATTATATATTATATAAAATATATATAATATTTATATTATATATATTTTTAAAACACTCATTGGAAAGAAGGGAGTTCCACTCAAAATGCCTGGTAGGCATGCACTCCGGAAGTACGCTGCTGCTCCCATGGCGGTCAGGGGCGTGGCCCCCTTTTTTACCTTTTTTTTTTTTCAATTCCCCTGTGCGTGTGATTTCACCGTACGGCGATTTCATCTGGTTATTTATTTCTTTCTTTTTTAAATTCTCATCTCTCGGAGACAAAATCTCAACAGCATATCATATGAATTTTTTTTTTTTATTCAAATACAATTGCTAAAAGGGTAAATGTAAAAATGAAGTTTTCTACAGGAAAATTTGACAAATTGCCAGAGGTTTTAATTTTCCCAAATTTTACAGAGAACCACAATTTTATCAAATTTAACAAAGTTTTCAAACTCATTTCTACAGAGGTTTGCAAAATCATCTAATGTTTTCATTTGAATTTTCTATTGTCACAAATTGATTCTCTACAAAGATTTGAGATTTTCATAATTTTCCTACAAAGATTTCTAAAAATTTACAGCAATTTCTCAAGCAACCATTCAAAATTTAAAATCAAAGCTTTTAAACAATAAGCAATAAAAGAACATGTTTTTGAAGCTTGAAGGAAATGAGAACTGGAGTTGAGCTTCCCTACAAAATCCAATCTTCCAGAATCTCTTTCAAACTCTCCACTTCCAGACAAAAAATGCAATCATACAGAGCAAAACCTTCCTCTATTTTAACAGCAAAAATTTGCAAGATTTTTTTTTTTCCATCAAATTCCTCAATAAATTCTCTCAACACTTAGTCAAAATTTTACAAACATCTCTCTCAACTACCACAGTTATTTCCTCCTTATGCATTTACAAGATATTTTTGCTTTTAAATAATTTAAAACAAAATTTAATTTCTAAATAATTTTAAATCACTTAATCTATGCACTTTACAAAACCACTAAACTATTCGCTTAATAAATTTAATTGATTAATTTATTTACTCAACAAAATAAATTTAATTAATTAGTTTATTTACTTAATAAAATAAATTTAACCATGAGGATTAAATTACCTTACCACATAAATGAAATTTAATTAATTAATTTATCCATTTAATAAGATAAATTTAATCAATAGATTACCTTACCAATTGAATGAAATTAAATTAATTAAATTAAATAACAATTTTAATCTAAAATACATAAATTAACATTTACAACCTCTTAACATTAATTTCCACATATAATTCCCACCAATAATAAATTATCAAAACATCAAAGACGACATGACTCAACAATAAACCAGACACAAACTGACGACACACTATGATAGGGTTTGTGGTTTGACAAGGCCACTTTGTTACTATCTCCCTATCAACAAAACCATTGGGAAACTGGACACGCTTAGCCCTATGAAGCCAGGTGGAGACGATGTCCTGTACTTGCAATCCTGCAAACAAGATGAGTGTCGAACATGCATATTACATAGCAGTCACACCGTTAAGAGAAATCGCGGAATCACCAGGCGCTTGCATGCGAGTGATGTAATCTCGTCCCCTTCACCAATACAGTCACATCAAGACTGACGAAATTAAAGCATCATTAATCAACAGATGAGCATATATCAATATCAACAACTATGCTAATCAAAAGCATAACATAAAACATAACCATCTGTATAGTGTATCATCACATCAAGATATAACACCATCATCGCTCCAATGTCAGCGATCATAAAACAATAACAAGGTATCAAGGTCTATCATAATAAAGGTACTGTCTAACAGCATAAACAAATCGGAACACATAGTAGAAACTGGAGGGGCACTACATCAATTAATAAATAAATAAATCTAAAGGCATCGGTTCTTAGTGAGAAGGCATTATCCCAAAAAAAAAAGGCAACAGTCAAACTTATTTCAACAGCCCCAATTAAGTGAGGGGTTACGTCCCTTCAGGAGGTGCAAATAATGCCAAAAGCCATGTCTCTTGACAGATCGGGCCATATAAAGGTAGATAATTCCAAACAAGAAAGAAAGGAGGGAAAAAAATTTAGAAAAAACAGAAAATCATTTATCTATATATATATTAAAAATCAGATCACGGTGGCTGGGAAAATAATTAGTTAGGAATATATTTAGGATGTAGATAATGATCTAAGCAAATATTTTATGTTGAAGATAATGAACAGTTTAATGCACTATGAAATGAGATGAGAATTAAAATAATAGCTTATGCTTATATATTTAGAAAGAGAAATCTGTTAATACATTATGAATTTAGATGTGGATAATTGGCAAATAATTAGGGAATTTAAATAACAGTTGGTGGTTGATAAATGTATCTAAACATGATTGATAAATATGTTTAAATATATATTAAGATTGATAAATATATTTAAATATATGATGAGTGACAAATATATTTAAATATATGATGATTGATAAATATATTATAGGTGATTGATAAATACAATTTATACATAATAATATTTGTCTAATTGATGTTATTTACTAGCGCTTGCACCTCAACGAGGTGCAATGGTTACGCCGATAGCAGGATATACTCTGGAGTATATTGAAGGGTAGGGGGGAAAATCGCAAGAAAATGTAAAAGGCTTTTCTTATGACTAACTATTTATAGCAAAATTCAATTGATTAATTCATTCCCATTATCCATATTCACTAATGCCAACTCTTATTTTACTTGTCTTGATAGTTGCCAATGTCCACAGGTCAACACTCAAGCATGTTGCGAGAGAATTCAAAAGGAATGAACAGGACATATATAAACAATAAGAAACAATAGTAGCATGGCTACTCACACTTGCAGTTGCACGGTATGAGTAGGTAGAGAATATGGGCACTATGAGCATACACCCCCTTTCAGTAGTTAATCGAATTAAACAGTAAAGTGGACCGTATAGGGTGTGCTTTAATTTTATTTACATATTGAAAAAATCAAAACTAATACAACAAAAACTCAAATAATGCCAACAATGGCTAAGAGTGAGACAGTGGACACCAGACAAATTTCTACCTCAAAGTACAATAGTTTTTCAATGGATGAAGAAGATGTCAATTGCATCACATTCTAGACAAAGCCATACCATAGCAGAGATAGGCTACAATGAGGTCTACAACATGAGTGCTACACGATAAGAGGACTGACAAGCTCTGCCTAACTTCTATAAGGAAGAGGGGCAAGCTTTGACACAAAACGTTATTTCCTACTCAAATTCCACAGAGGGAGAAGTTATATTAATGTTGACACATGATCAAAAGCAGGTCAATGGGACTTAAAAGTACATGAGAAAACTTTAGATCATTAATGTTAAAAACCTAAGTGTGCGCATTATTGGGGATCTTCACAGTAATTTTCATTTTAATAAACTTACACTAAAACCATCATGGAAACACTTCTTTTTTTTCAAACTGCAGCTCGCTAAATTGAAGAAGTGAAAGGTCAATACCAGGGAGGAAGAGTTTGGGGGAGTGAAACCATACCAAGTAATAATATTTCACAAGTTATATTTCCAGTAATCATTTAACGTATGGCCATAACTACAAGGTATTCAAAATAGAAATGCCATTTAACACCAAATTTTTAACATAAATAATACCATTTCACTATTTCAAATGTAATAAGAATTATACTCTAATATACTAAAATATATCTAAAATATATCTAAAATAATATGATTTAAGATATAGTATAATAACCTATACCTACATATCATGATATTTTATAATTAACCTATGGCTACCCTATCTAGTCATAACATCCAAAACATTGTATAAATGTTAAGGTGTGATAGCCATCGATAGGTTCAATGGTAAATTCTTTGATTTATTTTTGCAAGAGATAAATCACATCCTCAACATGGGAGATCTATGCCAAATCAGAAAAATTGGCTTGGCAAAAGAAGGCAGCAAGGTATTCCATATTCAAGGCTGTTACTTAATGCCGTGGAAGAGAATGATAATAATAAATAATCATTTATCTCCCACCAAATATAAAGTTAGCAATTGCATTTGGTTTGTTAAACGTGGCCCCAACCTTAAGTACATCTATCAGAGTTGTTAAGAACCTTCGAGTATGTTCTGATTGGCACACTGTATCTAAATTCCAGCTCCACGATTGTTGCCAGAGAAATTGTTAGAGAAATTGTTTTGAGGGATGTGGACCGTCTCCATCATTTTAAATAGGTATGAATGTTCTTGTAGAGAATATTGGTGATGCTAAATGAAGAAATCTGGAAAAGAACAGCTTGCACTATAATATTGTGCACTGTATAAGATATCTAGTAATAACGAAGGGACATCCATCAAGCATTACAACGGAATTTTTCTATCATAAGTTGTAGTTACATTTGCCTTGCTAGACATAAATAAAAAATGTGGAAGCATAGACAAGGCGAGTGAACTGTTAACAGAATGCCTCATAGAAATGTGATCTCATGAAATGCAAAAATTGCAGGGTAAGCACAAAATGTATTTGTTTATAGTCTTTAGAAATTTCCAAGCAAATGCAATCGGCGGGTGTAAAGCCAATTTCTGCAACCTTTACCAGCATCCTCATTGCCTACGCCAAAAAGGGAGTTTTGGTATAATGTGCGCGTATATGCAAGGCACGTGAGTTGTTTTCAAAGAGGTGCGATCTCATGGAATGCCAAGATTGTGGGATAGCACAAAATGGAATTGTTGAAAAGGCTTTAGAAACTTTCAAGAAAATGCAATATGCAGGTGTAAAGATGGATCCAGAATTTATCAGCAAAATGCAAAAAGCATAGACCAGGCACATGAATTGTTTGACAGAATGCCTCAAAGGTTTGTGGTCGCAAGGACTTCATTGATTGCACGATATGCACAAAATGGAATATTTGGAGCGGCTTAGGAACTTTCAAGCAAATGTAATCGGCAGGTGTAACGCCAAATACTGCAACCATTTCTAGTAATCCCCCTACGTATTCCAAACTGGGAGCTTTGGAGCATGGCACAATATCCTTCATCAGACCAAAAAACCAATGCTACCATTTAACCAACAGTAACAAATTTCTTCTGGAATGCAATAAAACACCACCAAGAGAATCATTCAGCCACGTACAGATTCCTAAACCATGGACGGTGACTTACCTCAAGCTTTTGCGCAACTTTTGTTATCATTCTACCCACATGCTAATCCAAGTAAATGGGTAGAGTTTGCAGGAATGAATAATACTACCAATGTTATTTCTTCTATCTCCTCCGAACACAAGGTCCTCCAATCCCCCCAAAATTATGTTTCCCCATATTGCCCCCTCTTGAGGAAGGGGGCAACCATCGCTCCAACCCCTAGAATCTTCTTGCTAGAGAATGATGATTTCCCCTTTTCCCACGTGAAGATTGAACAGCAAGAAATAGGGCTCCATGCTTTATAAATGACTCCACCAACTCCCTTCCACTCCCCCATCCTTTATAATTGCTTCTTGCAAGAGTAACACGCAGCCTTGACAGAGGTAATTCAGACTCTACACCCTTTATCCTTTGTCCTCTGTCCTCTGTCCTCTAGACTTTACACCCTGCTTTGTCCTTTGTCCTCCTTCACTCCCACTCCCATCGTCTACCACTTATTAAAACCATTCCTGTGCCTTTTATTTTTCGACAGCGGTGGAAAACTTCAAGAATTTTACGGCATCGGACATCAGACGAATCCAGTGGGATTTCCCACCCACAATAGCCTATCGGCTAATTATCGTCATTTTGGGATATGCATGTTACTATTATAGTATTGCTAATATGTTATTTTGAATTGGACAACTAATGATGTTATGGTGATATATTCTATCATAATTATTGTGTGCAAAACCATATAAAACAACCATGGAAGAAGAGAAAAGAAAAGACTAATTACATCTCTGCACCCCCGGCAATACTGAAGACAATTACGATCTATTGTTCTATTGAAATATAGAATAAGGAAGGAAGGCATCGTGACTAGATAAAAGGAAAAGAAGTTTTGCCGATCTAGTGACTGCGAGGATCAGGGAAAGCTCCAGCAGATCACACCCAGATAAGTATAAATACCTACATAAATTCAATTCTCCCTACATTGCTAAATATGAAATGATGTATGTATTATTGATCGCTATATGGACTGAATCAATATGTAAGATTAAAATATGGACTGCGTTTTGGCTAATATGATTATAATGATAAGGGAGTTGAGGGTCTACTGAAGGGGAAACAGCGTGTGAGGTCACCCTCTGAGTACACCACCCATCTAGATGGCAAGGGCCACATGGGCCAAGAGGGGCAAATTGCTCTTGGGCTTAGAGGAAATGACTATCCAAGACACCCTGTTGTAGCTGCACCCTCAACCTCTCAATATGATTGAGCAATGATGGTTCTGGTACAGGGGAACGGAGGTAGAATACTAGGTACACCACCCCATATGGATGGCAAGGGCCACAAGGGGCCAAGGGGGGTAAACTGCTCTTGGGCCTAGGGATTCTTGGGCACCCCATCAGACCATCATACTCAAGGAAGAATGAATTAGGAAAATCTAAAGAAGATTCAATATACCTATAAAATGATGTTGTCTTTATTTATAAATGTTTACTAACATATTTGTCGATCTTAAACAGGTAATTGTATCACTAATCTTACTTTCCTTGTTTCCTTTACATATTCAAATGAGAGCATCATATTATATTATCTAGTAAATATTTTCTAATTCTGTTATAGATATTCCCTAAACCAAATTGATTATTTGAAATTGATAAATTAGGGCAGATTTAGGGTTATCCCAAAAAGGGGACATTACATAGGACCACCCAATAATTCTAGAAACAAAGGATGATATAGACAACACTCATATAAAAACTAGTATTAATTCATACAAATACAAAGGCTAAGAATGTGCAATGCCCAAAACTTTCCAACACTAACTCAGCTAAGGACATAACACAAATACCAAAATTTTCCAATCACAACACAAGACCAACTCACATAAGTTTGCTTTCAAGTAAGTATGGGGGAACCTAAGGGGCTAGACCTATTCCTTGAGGGCTCATCTATGATGGCCTTGCCTACATGACACGCAGAGGAATCGTAGTTCAACACTTTGAACTTTCACAAAAATCGGGTTGGTCAATAACGATATTAACATATATGTTCAACTCACCACTAATCTCACAATAGTTTAGTAAATACATAGAATAGTCGACAATGGACTTGAACCAACACTGGTATGGTCGACGGTAATGTATACCATCAAAGCTCAAATCACAAGATACTATAATAAGGGTAAACAAAATATTATCATTGGTACACCCATAGGACCACCCAATAATTCTAGAAACAAAGGATAATATAGACAACACTCATATAAAAACTAGTATTAATTCATACAAATACAAAAGACCTATATTTTTAACAAAAGATACTATACCAATGAGTTCACACAAAAGATCATCACTTACACACCACTATAGGGTTATCATTATTAAATGTGGACAACTTAACTCCATTAAAAATGGAGATCTAGTTCAACATTTTCATGACCAAATCAAATATACAAGACATAAAAACAATATTCCCAATACTAAAGTATAAGCTACAAAATTCCTAAACTTTTATAAATGTAAATCCTTTGCAAAAGATTAATCAAATTTAAAATAGATTATCATATAAATTGATATCAATGAAATCAAGACCTAAAATATTACCACTAAATTCCTATTTTGATTATCATTAAGCTCCCTTAGTTATATCTCTAAATTAAGATTTTCAAAGTGTTATTATAAAATAACTACACTATTTTCCTATAATAAAGAGATCGATATAATAACTCAAAAGGATATTAGAGACATAAAATATTCCTTGCAAACATAAACATTCAACTGCAAAATTTAGACTAAACTTGCCAATTCTCATTAATGGCAAGGATAATCATGATTTTCTATGATAGTAACAATATAACAATTCTATCAAAAAAAATAATAAAACTTAATAGACCAACTATTTGCTACCTGAAGCTGATATTACCATAATTTATTATGACACAATGCAAGTTTACCTCAATCTCACGAAAAATATCTAAAGGTTCCTAATATGTAAATTACACTTCTTAGGAGCCTGACCATGTTCAAAAATGGCGATGATGTATATAAGGTTCTTGTCTCAAAACTATCTAATACAAAAAGAACACTCTCCTATATGATGATGATGGTAAATAGGTTACTTTTATTCATTCATTCAAACAATATTACTTTTAGTCGGCAAGCTAGGTAGTTGAAATTTGAAATAAAGGTTGCTGCAATTTCATTAATCCCTTAGTTGTTCAAACCAATAGTTATCATTAGCGAAATGAGGAAATGTTTAGTCAGTGAACTGCCAGAACTTGTGGGGGTTATTTTCCAGTTAGAAACCACCAAATGTAGAATTGATTTATGTGTATTTAGTATCACAAATGTTGGAGAGTATAGATAGGGTTGGAAAGAAATGGGAATCGTTTCAGTGTATATGAATGTAGTGATTTCACAACTCCGGAGTATTGGCAGATAATGTCAATCGGCATGTATAACACATAAACATCTAAAAATGCAATAAATGACCATTTACAGTTTTACAACAATCTATCATGGATTTTGGCAGCTTAATTACATATAAAGGGTTCACTATGATTAAACAATTTTCCCAACTCAAAATCTGTTAAACATGTTTGTTGCATATTTATAAAGAAAATTAAAATATCAATTGCTCAAACAAATTCAGACAGCTAATGCAAATTACGTGTATGCATACGATATAAGACAAGATCTGATATTCATGGTTCAATTAAAATAATATCCACAACTGTTAAATTTTATCCAAAGAACAAATAAGACGTAACTCACCTTTTAGATGCACTAGTCCGCCATGAAATTGTGTAACACCTCTCCAGATCAAGGCTTTTCGATTTCATAAGGCCTGCTAAAATATGCAAAACATTCCATCTTGCAAATGATGAATTCAATCTCATGCGCAGATCCTTCCTGGATTGCCACACCCAAATTTGTGGCATTATCGCCCAATTTCATGGTCTATCGCATGTAAATCTCCTAGTCGCATTTTCTCCAAGAAGATCCCACATGTTCTCCCCTTCCCATCATGCCATGCTGCATCTAATATAGATAGGTGTTCATTCACTAAACCTCTTTTGCATTCAGGTGCCCCCTTTCTTCCTCCTTCATTCAACGATCTAAGTCCCCATATATCCTCCATCATAGAGTATGGATATTGAATAGAAATTAAATCCCTTTATCTATGGTCTACCCATGATCCCTCGTCCATTGTAAAAAAAAAAATTGTTTGATGATCTCTCGCAAATTTCCAAAAAGAATCTGAATTTTGCTCCCCCTCCACCTACGCCTCCACTCGATGCTCTCATATTAACTACCATTGTGGGAGATAATTTAGTTCGAATCCTTGATGTGGAAGTCTCATATCTTCCATATCACCTCTCCCTCAATGCATTACGCCTATGGTTTATTATATCCCTCTAATCTCCATGCCAGGACTTAGAGTTCAATGATCTACATGAGATGACTATAGATAGACAATTCATTTACTAACGTTTTCTTTGCATGACCCCCCTACACTCCAGATCGTGCCTCTCCCCACCATTCGAAACAACCCCCTCTACGAAAGTTGCACTCCATACTAACTATCACATTTAACATCCACAACTATTATTGTAACCACCAATTATTAAAGAAAACTCGAGTCGAAGTAAACTTCTAACAATAGAATAAAACCTTTGTAAAATACGAAATTAATAATAACATTATAAGCAATAATCTATACTCATAAATTTGATACTCTTCTTAATCAATAATGATAATATTCGATATTGAATACTATGATAATTTTTGTCAATAACTAACATTTCCTCTTTTAATTTCTTTTCAATCATTATAATGTTTAATATAAATGTCAAATTCTAATCATCACTTATTCAAAATTATTGTACCACTAACAATATTTTTAACCCAATAACAATTAGATATAATAATAACTTTAAATATAGAATATATATATATACATATCTATCCTTATTCTCAACATAATGTCAAAGCAACAAAATGTCTCATTAGGCCCAAACATAACTCCATCATATGTTATCAGCATACAACATATTTTGACACTATTACTATTCACAAATAAGAAGTAAGCTTCACATATTTAAACTCATTCTTACCATTAAATCTATGCTTACTAGGTCCATTATCACCATACTTGGTAAAATTAATCTATAATTAACAAATAAATCTACCATAGAATTTATGAATCTCTCCCACTAGTTGCTTTCTTACCAATTATTAGAAGATCCGTAGATGCAATGTAGAGAGTGAATGATCGCATGACCTTACAGAAAGTCCAAACAAACATAAAATTCAACAAAAACGAACTGCGTTAGACTCTTCGTTGTGTAGATTTGCCCAAGTTGATGTTGTTGTTTTTAGATCAGATTTAAAATAAGCAGAAACACTGAAACACTGAACACAAAACACAGCAAAATACCATGGGAAAACCCTCCTCGAGGGAGTAAAACCCAGCAAAATATATCACTTATATATTGATAAGAGAGCAGCAATTGCTTTACAAATTTAGCCAACCTCTAGGCTGATTATGATAGCACCTATCTAGGTGCTAATTTACGATTAATAATGACTCTTTCACAAAGTCGTTCACCTTGAAGCAGTATATCGATCTGCTGAATGCAAGCAAACTCTGCCCAGAATTATGCGAACTTGTCTTCAATATAATTCGATGCCAAAGAGGAGGGAGACTTCTTCAATATATACACATATGAAGTGATGGTCGGCCTCTTACAAAGAGAGACGACTTTACACAAGGTGGCGTCTTTTAAGTCAGCTTCCATGAAATATAAAATATAAATTATTATATGAAAAGAGACATCACTTCTCTTGTGTCGGCCTCTTTGGTTCACTTATTTATTTTTCAAATTTAAGGGAGAAAGAGATCTCCCGCCACTACTACATCAACAATTGATAGATTCAATGTGTGCTCACTCCGAATTTTGGCAACATAATGATACTTTGACCATAAAGGCAACTCTTGTCCAAGGGGACAAGATGAGGGGGAATAAAGGAATTTCTAATTCCTTTGAGTACTTTTTGAAGAAAGACCCATGCCTCCAAGGACATGGGATCTTTAACCATGGATTAGACATGTGCACATGCATAATGAAGGATTAGGTGGGGATTAGGGAGATAATCAGAAACGTTGGTGGATGGGACATGTGCTGGTAAAAATTGAATAAATAAAAATTTATTTATTTAACTCTTTTAGAGGAAGGGATACAATAAGGATAAATAATCAAATTAACTATTTACCTTAGGTTAAGACTTAAAGGTGGTAGAAGAAGCAAATTTTGATAAATATCAAGATATTGGACATTAATTAAATAACAAAAATATTATTTAATTAATATGGAGGATTCGGAATAAGAAAAATTAGGATAAATTGATCAAATGTAATGGTCAATTTTAGGTGTCTACAATTTGCATCGTCGCATGAATAGGATGCATTATCATCTTAATTATCTAAAGATTCTGAACTGCCCACAGCTAGTGGGAAAACCCAGTTCTCAACTAAAAAGCATAAGAAAATTACAAAACCCTGTAAGGGATGAAGAAACAGGCTTGTATGGTTGGGGCTCAATCTCCCTAACAAAAAGGTCACAAAAGGGCAAATTTCTTGTCACACTAATTCTATATTCCAAGTATCACCTTGCAAGAAGTTGCACAGTGAACATGCTATTTGATACTGCAAAGTATTAATCTTCAGATGTGAAACTCCAACCCATCTCACCCACATTTACCAGCCCAACCACAAATTTGAGGAATGCTGACAGCTTCTTCGCCAAATTTATGTGCTCCTTCTCAGCCTGGGCATAAATGGTTGTAAGCAAGAGTACTCTTACTCCATCCAAAAAACCAATAGCCATCGAAGGAGCCAAATCTATGCGCTGAAATCCAACCAAGGTAATAATGTAGTCCAAAGTTTCGTCCAAGCCACCAAGGATCCCCTTCTTGGGCTTTCACCAATGAGCGGACAACCCCAACATCTTCTTCCATATCAAACAAAACACCAACAAACATGGAGGCCAAATTGGAATTTACAATGCATCGATGTCTTATGTAAAGGAATTCTTCACCCAACACCATCTTAATTGCATGTAAGACTATTTTTCTTCTAAACAATTTCTTAACCATATGTCAAGGATCTCTCCCAAAAACACAATCTCTCGTCTCTTGGAGACCAAGGACACATTAGTATCCATCTATATCGCTTGAGAAAATCACCAATGTTCTAAGGAATTATGGTAAAATGTCAATATTGTTGTCTCATATTCAAGGTGCTCCTTAATACCACCCTACTCCTACCATCACACATTATTTATATTAAAACTACATTATTTAACACTTTTTTTATCTGTTAATGTGGGGCAAGAGGCCCACTCCCATTAAATAAATCACGAAGATGATGGCTCATCGAAGGAAAGCCACAAAGAAATTTCTAACAGTGATAGAGAAGAAATACTCTTCGTGGCGATGGAAGCAAAGGATAAAGACGAAAAGAAAGAAGAAAGAGATTAAGAAGAGCATAGCGAAGACAAACGAGATATGGATCTTGAGGAGGAACTCCATTATGCCGACAGTAAAATCGAGAAGCTTAAGAAAAGAAATTTAAAACAAGGATTATGAATTCAAAAGGATAGTGAAGCCAAAGAAAAATTATCACAAAGCCTTGAAGAATCAGAAAAGTTGATCGTAGATCTAAAAGTTTCAAAAAGGATTGAAGAGGAGATGAGAAACCAATTGAAGGCAAACGAAGAAAATTGTGAGAAACTACAATCCGAGATTGTTTCTCATCCGAGATTGTTTCTCTAAAAAGGCAATTCGAGAAAATAACGGCTCAATTAAACAGGAACTTGAACAATGAGAAGAGTTTGGAAATCTTAGATGACATCATCAAATTTCAAAAGCCTGTGTTCGATAGGAGTGGTATTGTCTATGAAGGAAAAAGTTCTAAAACAATTCAATCATCAAAGAAATTAAATAAAGAGAAGTATGTTGAGGTCCTTAAGAGTCCCACCAAAGATGGAATCAACAAAAAGAAGCAAAACCAAAACCCAAGCATACCTCCAAAAGCTAAGAATGACATGGTGAGGAAGCCCCTTCCACCAAGGCAAACACATATGCCCAGGTTCTATCACTCCTTTCGTTATTGTTTTTTTTTGCAGTCAATTTGGTCATAAAGCAATAGATTGTAGAATGCATGCTCGAAATAACTTTAGGCATAAAGCAATGGGTTATGGAGCATGGAACAAGAACAAAAATCATGGGTTCATAAATAGAAACTTCAACTCTTTTGCTCCTCTTGTCGATTACAACATCATATGTTATAAGTGCAACAATTTTGGGCATACAAAAAAATTTTGTAGAAGTGGCCTTAAAGAACCTTCCAAACAAAGTAAGAAGGAAGAAACAGTAATCACGCAAAAGAGGAGATAGGACCATGAAAATATGCCTTTGCTTTCCAAGATAGGACCTAAGAACTTCATAGAAGCAAGTGAATACAAACATTGGATAGGGGCCATGAAGGAGGAATTGAATCAAATAGAAAAGAATGAAACTTGGGAACTTGTCCCAAGACCTAGAGACAAAAATGCGATTGGAACTAAGTGGGTCTTCAAAAATAAGTTGAATGAAGATAGTCAAGTTGTAAGGAACAAGGCAAGGTTGGTATGCAAAGGATATGCACTAGTAGAAGACGTCAACTTTGAAAAAAGATTCACACCTGTTGCTAGATTGGAAGAAATCAAAATGTTTCTAGCATTTGTCAGTTTCAAAAACTTCAAGGTCTATCAAATGGATGTTAAGTCTGCCTTAATGGCAATCTAGAGGAAGAGGTATATATTGAAGTTGAACAACCAGTAGGGTTCTTGTTATCAGAAAACAAGGATTATGTGTGTCAATTAAAAAAAGCGCTTTATGGACTAAAACAAGCCTCCAGAGCATGGTATGCAAGACTTGATAAATACTTACAACAAGAAGGATTGAAGAAGGGAATTGTGGATAGCAACCTTTATATCAAGACTATGGGTAACGACTAATTGATAGTTGTGGTGTATGTGGATGATATTATATTTAAAGTAGTGACAATATGTGTCAAAAGTTTGCCATGGAGATGTAGAAACAATTCGAAATGTCTATGCTTGGTGAGTTATCTTTCTTCCTTGGGCTACAAATTTCTCAATCAAATAAAGGGATATTTATTTCACAAACTAAGTATGTCAAGGAAATGTTGAAGAAGTTCAAAGTGGAGATTTGTAATCCTGTGAATACACCCATGGTAAAAGGATGTAAATTAAGGATGATGGATCACCTGAGGCAAATAAGACTCTTTATAGGTCAACGATTGGAAGCTTAAAACTATGATAGCTTCAAGGCCTATCATTTTGCAAGCAATTGATATGGTGACAAGGTTCTAGGCTGCACCTAAAGAAACATGTGTGCAAGCAATAAAAAGGATACACAAATATTTAAAAGGTACATTGGATTTTGGCTTATGGTACCCAAAAGGTGAAGATTTCACCTTAACAGCATATATAGATGTAGATTGGGCTGGTAGCATTGATGATAGAAAGAGTGCAAGTGGCGGTGCATTCTATCTAGAAGATAATCTTGTTTCATGGTTGACTAAGAAACAAGCGTCAATTTCCCTATCCACTGTAGAGGCAGAGTACATTGCAGCAGCATCCTATTGCACTTAGGTTCTTTGGATGAGGCAAACATTGAGAGATACCAAAGTAGAATATGATCAACCTATATCCATATTTTGTGATAATAGAAGTGTAATCAATATTTCAAATAATCCAGTCATGCACTCTAGAACAAGCATATTCCCATCAAGTATCATTTCTTAAAGGAACAAGTCACCAATCGGCAAGTAAAGTTGGAATATATTGCTACACAAGAACAAAACATTTTCACCAAGCCACTTCCGAAAGAGACTTTTGATACTTATGGCAAAATTTGGGAGTGATATCACTCTCATCCAATCACTAAATCTATGAGAAGAAGTATGTGTTCAGGGGGAGCTATTCATTGCTTTATTGTTTAGCCCCAAGAATCTTTTGCCATTGATGTCAATGGGAGAGGACTAAAGTAAGGGGGAGTACTTCAATCAAGGGAAGAAGCGTGTTCCTATTGCATTTACAAGTTATTTCTTTACAAGGTTGCCATCAATGACAAAGGGGGAGATTGTTGGAAATTGTTGACATAGATTTCAAAGGCATTCGAAGGCCAGGAAAGTTTGTTGAGGAAGATGTTCGCTCATTGAAGATTGGAATTGCAAAGAAAATAAAATAAAATTATATTGTTTCTAAGGGCCGACCCCTAGCCCCTTGGCACCCCCATTAATGATTTAAAAATTGCAAATTAATTTATTTTTTGTTGAGGCCAATCCCCCTCATTTTGGTGCCTGATTTGAGGTTTCAAATTTGAAAATAAAAAATAAAAATAAATAAAATATATTTTACATAGGGGTCGACCCCTATTGGTGAGCCCAAGACAAAGGTGAAAGGGTGCATATAAAAAAAAGAGTTGCATCCATTATGAAACAATATGTTGCTTCATGAAGTTGTCCCCCCGTGGTGAAGGTATTTAAAGAGATTGAGGTGTCCATTTGAAAGCAAGCAATTCATTGAATATCATTTGCATAAGGAACAGATTTAAAAGCATATAAGTTCAGAATTTTGAAAATGTATGATCAGAATTTTAAGAGACATATGAGCAGATCCACAAGAGCTTTATGGCAGAATTTATGAAGGACTGTTAGAAGATTCTAAAGGCAGATTTTCATGAAGTAGTGAGCAGATTTATGAAGGTGAATTAGAGCAGATCTAAGGAAAAGTTTCAAATAATTATCATATTGTTCATTTGGAGGTTTATGCCTCCTAACCAAGGAGATCGGGAGGTTGGTGCCACTCATTACAAGAAATTGATGTATCTTGCTGAGTTGGTGCTTAGTTGTGGGGATTGGTGTCTTCGGTGGGTTGGTGCCTACAAATTCTACAAGTGGGGATTGGTGTCTCGAGTGGGTTGGTGCCTACAAAAGAAGACTAGTAAAAGAAGTAGGTTGGTGCCTACAAAGAAGATCTATCTATAACCAATATTTTTCCATGGTTTTCTCCAGCAAGGGTTTCCACGTAAATCATGTGTAGATCTTGCATGTGTGCTATTGCTATGCTTAATTAAGTTTTTTTTTTTTTAAATTAATGTTTTATTGATTCACCCCCCTCTAAATATAACTATGTGCTCATCACTTCCATGTCCCTAACGACTGTGTGCATGCAATTTTCACTGACATTGAAATCACTCTTTGGTCACCATGTGTCTAGCAAAGTGATTGTTGCGTGATGATTTTGCCTCTTGGACACAACAAACTTGGATGTAAGAAGCCTACCTTATCCCAACCAAATTTTTCTCCTTGCTGGGTTAATATTTTGATGTAGATATTTGTTCTATGTGTTTATTATACCATGTACATGAAAACGTTCAAATATAACATGAAACAAATACCGAATGATGAAGTTATAATCAAATCAATCAAAACATGAGAATGACATACCTAGAAAATGTTGATAGCTTCGTATTGAATGAACAATCTGATTACAAATAGAGAATTGATTGTAGCCTACAATCAGATCAAATACAACATGTAAAATGGCCAAAATGTATACCAAACCCTAGCCAAATGATTGAAGAATGAAACCCTAGGTAGTCTTGGTGAAATACCCTTCAATCCTTGATTGAAATAAGACTGTAGCAGCACTGTTGACGGTCTGATATGACTGATAATAACTCTGTAACAGCTGATATACACCTGTACTTGACTGTAGATGACCCATGAATGCTGTAACTCATCAAATATTGCAAAATAGCCCAAATCATGAAATCGCCTAGCTTAGATAGGTAGTGATTTAGCCCAGCTTACCTCCTATGCTTGGAAAAGGATGAAATATGACTAATATCAAATCTGAAACTTAATTACCAGCAACCTATGATAACCTGATATGAAGTTCCAGCCAACCCACAATGCAAAACTCCCCAATATGCCAAAAATGGAGCAATTTGTTCATAGACGTCAAATGCAATCTAATCTACCTTATTCTTCCTCGGACCTGCAATAAACAAGTCTTCAAAACCTCGCTTTCAAAGTCCTAACTCCATAGAAACATGCCAATTAAGCTCTATGATGAACTCCATGCGAATTCACCTCTCATGGTGGAATGGGGTCATCTCCAAACCACTAAATTTCAAGGGAACACCACCTTGAATCAACTGGAATTCACTTCCAGCCAAGAGAAAATTCTCAAGCACAATATTTGCCAAAGGATCAATTCATCATGCCCCTCAAAGCATTTGATGCCTTCTTAAATAAGGCTCTAAACCGCCCTTGTCCAAACCAACTTAGGGAAGGATCAGATTTGATCTTAAATATTAAAATATCCGATGCCTTCTTCAATAAGGCTCTAAACCGCCCCAGCCCAAACCGCCATAGGGGAGGATCAGATTTGATCTTATCAAAACATTCAATGCCTTCTTCAATAAGGCACTAAACCGACTTAGTAGAGAGAATCTGATTTTGAAGCAAATCATAATTGATTTACAAATGGGCCGACCAACTAAGGATCAGATTTGATTCTTTTTAAAGAGGCAGCTAAAGAAGATAATAATACTTTATTTGTTTTAAAACTCCCCTCCTTTATTTCTTATAAAATTGCTTTGGCTTTGCAAGTGGAACATAAAATAATAATAAAATATAATCAACATTATATTTTATTTTCCATCAAAGATAACTCCCTTTTTAAACTCCAAAAGCAACTCCTCAAAATTATGATTCTCATGGCCAAATAACATTCCCTCACTAGGATGGCTAGCTCACAGGAATGGTGAATGAGCTAGTTCTCATCTCCAAGATATCACTCTGAGAATGGGGACATTACATTGGAACTTGGTAACTCCCTAGGCTAAGATTTTGGATCATGGATTTTTCTTCTTCAACTCTAAACCATAGAAGATTGCAATTTTGTGTGTGAGAAGGTTGTTTCCCTAGATGAGCTTCTAGGGGGCTTTCTATCCTTTACCCTACTACTAGTGTGGCAAATGAAAACCAATCCAACAAAGAGAAGACAATGTAAGAAAAATAAATCTACAACGAATGTAAAAATCAAGCAATAGCTTTTCATAAGCATGGCACATAATATAAGGATCTAATTATATAGGAATATCCTAATCTCCCCCCTATGTTGACGATTCAATTTCAATGTAGGAATCAACTTTCGTGCCTTTTTTCGGATATAATGCAAACCTTTCCTTCATCAGCTCTCCCTTCTCTCTCTAGGTGATACCATAGTGGTGCTAGTAGATGACCCTATTGACTTCCATGTCCCCAATGCTTTGTGCAAGTGATTGAGATGGACATTTGCAATCATTTTTTGGTCACAAGGTGTCTGGGCAAGGGACCACTATATGATGATAGTGTCTTAGACAAAGCAACGTTGGAACTACTTGTCAGTTCCCTTGGTTGAGATTATGGATTATGGGTTTTTTCTTCTCCAATTTAAAATGAGTGAAGATTGTGATTTTGTGCAAGATAAAGGCCCATGGTTCTATGGTAAGTCTGAACCATTTTTTACCCAATGGTTCCCCTTGTTTGATCCAATAGCTGCCTCCAATACATTTGTTCCAATCTAGATCCACCTATAAAAATTACCATTGATCATGATAGATGCTGGACACATCAAAAAATTAATTGATTAGGTGAGTATTTTTGTCAAAATCAAATCAAAGATGATGAATCTTAGAAACAGAGTATCAAAGATTGCAACATGGTCGACATTTCAAAGCCTATTATTCAATTTACCAAAATCCATTCCCCTTTAGGTACTTACATCTGAATCTTACATTTTGAAGGACTACCTATGAGGTGTTTTTTTGCAGTTTGATCAAGCACAAAATTGCTAAGTACAATTCTTAAATTTATCCCAAAATGAGATTCATTAGTCTAAAAAATAGGTGAAGAAATCTGGTTCTCCAACTAAACACTTCCTAAGATGCAATCATAGGGAAAAAAATTAGGAATTCTCAAGATTTGATTTTGGTAGAGATACCTAAAGACTATACCAGTGGTCTAGAGCCTGCACCCTCCACTCCATCTCAACAACCACTTAGTAAGAAGACTTCGGTAGCATAAATCAGCTCTCAAAGGATGAGGAAGGATTTCCGCAAGGATTTGAGTAGATGATGGAAGATGAGAGCCTCCTCTCAAATGAGCAAGCATTACAAAAAGTAATGACAAAGAATGATTACCAAGATATTCAATATTAAATTAAGGAGTGAAAGTCTCCTTGTACAAGAGATACAAAAGATCTATCCGTAAAGGATAAGATCAACAACTAATAAAGCAAAGGATAAGAACTTAACTGAAAGAATAAAAGAATATCCTTAAAGTCTATCCTAAAGACTTAATTGACCATCCTAAACTAATATTACAATATTACTTTAATACCATCCCTTAATGGTTAATCTACTAACTACACCAAGTTTATCCCAAACTTTTACAAATTTGTCAGGTCTCGATGACTTGGTAAGAATGTCTGCAGTTTGGTCCTCAATTGGACAATATTGCAACATCACTGATCCGTCTTCTACATGTTGCCTATGAAATGACAATGAAGCTCCACATGTTTGTTATGCTGATGGAAGATTGGATACTTCGCAAGCTTTAGCACCCCTTGATTATCACAAAACAAGGGTGAAGTCCTTGCTTGAGACATTTTCATGTTTGAAAGCATCCTTTGAAGCCATACTACCTCAAATGTTGCTTTGGCAGTTCCCCAATACTCTGCTTCTAACAAGGAAAGAGCCATTGCCTACTGCTTCTTACTAGTCCATGTGACTACACCCGTACCAAGACTAAAAACATAATATCCAAAAGTGGATTTCCTCCCGTCAACAGAACCTAAATTTGAATCTATGAACCCAACCAACCTAGGATTTTTGCTTCTGCTATACAAAATGCCAAAGTCAAGTGTTCCTTTCACATATCATAGTACCCACTTCATTGCAACCCAATGTTCTGCCTTTGGGGCTATCATAAAATGGGAAATCTAACTCACAACGTAACTCAAATTAGGTCTAGTGCTTGTAACATAGATAAGGTTGCCCACTAGTTGCCTGAAAGCTGACTCATTGCTTACATTTGAGTTTGTTTTGGCTGAAAGCTTCAAACTTTTCTTCATAGGTGTAGACAAGATTTTGCAACTTGTCCTTTTGAATTTGTCTAGAAAACTCCTGGCATATTTAGACTGAGAAATAAATTACCACCACTTGTTTGCCAAACCTCTACACCTACGAAATAATGTAGGAGACCTAAGTCTGTCATGTCAAAAGTCTTACACAAATTACATTTAATTTCTTCAATCAAATGTGCCTCACTACCTGGAATGATGATATCATCTACATAAATGACCAATATGATGTAATTGCTTACACTTTTGACATACAAATTTGGATCTAGAGGACTTCTCTTGAATCCCTTCTCATCCAAATACATGTCAATCTTAATGTACCATGCCATACGTGTGTGCTTAAAGCCATAAAGAGCCTTCATCAGTCTGCATACCTGATGCTCCTTTCCTGCAAAATGAAAACACTAAGGCTAAGTCATGTAAAATTCTTGCTCTAAGTCACCATTGTGTAAGGCGTTCTTCCCGTCCATTTGATGGACTTTCTAGCCAAACCATGTTGCCATGGCTAGAACTAACCGAATGGTGTTCATCTTTGTTGTGGGAGTAAAGGTCTCATAATCAATACCTTCTCTCTATGAGAATCCTTTGGCCACCAAATGTGCTTCGTACTTGTCAAGTGTAGCATCAACTTTGTGTTTGACTTTGTAAGATTTCTTCCCTAGTGGAAGATCTGAAAGAGCCCAAGTCTTATTTTTCATAAGACTTTGATGTTTAGTTTCTATGGCCTTTTTCCATTCAGGCTTACCTTTCACCTCTACATAAATCCTAGGGTTCATAAACATCCTGAATGTTAGCCATACGAGCAAAGTTAATTGTGTTCTACTTGCTCTTGCCTCTAGATGATCGACCCTCCACCATTTCATCATCTCGAACATCACCAATGAGTTTTTCCCACCATTTAGATCTCTCTGTAGAAACCCCTTCATCCAAATCAACATGGTCATCATGACTTGGGCTGCTCGGTACTATATCATTTGGATGTTGATCCAAGTTTTCGAAAAGAAAATCATCGGATACTAGTATCGGTACCTGCTTAGGAGATTCCACATGTTCAAAATCATCAGAGTCCCCCTTCAAGTGTAACTAATGGAAGTTGGACACCTAAATCTTTAGCCTTCAAAGGTCAATCTTTAGTACCCTTGATGTCAGAAGAGAGTTGAAAAGGCCCAAATTCATCAATCATCACATCTCTGTTGAATGTCAAGAGATCAGTGTCCACATCAATCAGCCTGTAGGCTTTATGATTGTCACTATACCCTATGAGCATTAACTTTTGACTCTTGGAGTCCAGTTTGGTTTTCTTTATGTTTGGAATCCACACGTATGCAGTCGAACCAAAAATATTTAGATGGCTCACCTTGGATTTCCTCCCACACCATGCTTGCTCTGGGGTCTTCTCCCTCATTGCTTCTGTCGGAGACCTATTGAGAAGATAAACAACCAGGTAAACAATCTCAACCCAAAGCTTCTCGGGAACACTCCTATTCTCCAACATACACCGAGCCATTTCCATTATAGTACGCTTCCTTCTCTTAACAACTACATTCTGCTATGGAGTGTAGGATGTGGTGAATTGACATTTGATATTGTGTTTAGCACAAAAGTCCACGAATTCATTTGAATATGTTGATTTAAGATAGCTTCGGTCAGATATAAATGATGATTGCATTCATGCATTATCATCATTTATATTTAACCTAAACTGTTATTAAAATATAAATCCTTCAAATTAAATATTCAAATTTTTGTAGATGATCAAAATTCGAATTTGAATAAATCGAATTTCATATAAAATGATTGTTGTATAAACATTCATATTAGTTTTGGTTAACTCCGAATGGCTTCTGTTAGTTAAGAAGCCTGCGCGCTCGAGGGACACGTCCCATGAGTGGACGTGTCTTCACTTTGTGGAGACACGTCCTCTCATGAGACGTGTCTCTCCTTGAGGCGTGTCTTCATCTTATATAAGGGACTTATTTCCCTCACTTGCAGAATATAGAAATCGATGAATGTTCTGCAATCAGTACATTTTGCCATATAGAATTCAAATCGGACTTAGAAGTAAGAACAGGGTTTCATACTTAGAATTCCATAGGTACATTTAGGATTAAAATCTGATAAATTTGATTACAATTACAGAATAGAATACACCTCCATTATTAGACCCAAGAGTGATTATTGAAAAACCAAACTCTCTTTCTACTAAAGCTTTGAACTTTTGAAGTTTCTTAATCATATTTGATTTTTCTTTTGGGAAAAACACCCACATTTTCCTATTGAAACCATCTACAAACAAGAGAAAATACTTGGCACCAGTGATCGATGATGTATTCATTGGTCCATATGTATCTGCATGAACCAACTAAAGGACCCTTGTGCTCTCCAAAAGCCTGTCCTTCTAAGAACGAAGATCTACGTTGCTTCCCTGCTTGGCAAGCTTCACAAACACCCTATATCTGCTGTTGGATTTATGGAAAACCTTCTACCATATTCTCTCAAGCTAATTGAGAGAGATAAGATAGATTGAAATGCCCATAAGGTTGATGCCAAAGAGTATTGATAGGAAATGAACTCTTGGCTGCCAATGCACGCTCTTGAACCTCTCCAGTATCAACAAGATGGTAAAAACTATGATCCTCTATGCCAAGTGTGATAGTTTTCTTGGACTCCTTGTCAACAATATGACACTTGTGTGCTAAAAATGTCATCCAACTTGGGATAGTGGCACCTAATCTAACTCCTTGAGAACAAGTTGAGCTCCATGCCTAGCACATAGTATACGTTGAGGAAAATAAAAAATTTCCCTCCAAAGGTTACTGTTATCTATTGTATTTACTGTTACTCGGGAATTTATATGTAAGTGTTACATACTTCATTCGAATGCAATGAATAAATCCTCAGTTTGAAATGTCGCAAGGTGTTATGTTGTTCATCTATTGAGTTTATATGTATGACTTACACACTATAATACCATTGAAAACACAACTTCTCAGTAGCATGCAAAATGTTCGACAAAATGATACATGTGTCAAACTAATATAATCGAAAAGTATCGCTCAAATCCAAGGGGGATATTTTAAACATGGCCAATAAACTGGGATATTGGAGCACCTTAATACTATAATGCAAATACACTTATCGTTGCTATAACAATTCAATTAGCAATATTAAAGAAGAACATGAAATAGTATGCAAACCACAAATATACAAGACACAAGAATGGCATGTAAAACACATGGAAAAAAACCCACTAACAAAAGAATGGTAACAATTGTACTCACAGGAAATAGTTCTGATGCAATTAGTCTCTTTCACACAATATCTCAGACTACAAACCACTACATACAATGCTCTCACGAGTCTCAAAACATTACAACACCATCTAGGAACAACACATCAACCTATTCCATCTATACAAGCAATTAGATATAGATGTTGAATTATCCACATGGAATTCCAACTATCTAACAACCTCATGAATATCAACAATCTTCCAAGCAAAACATGATTGTACAATGACATTAGCACCAAACACGTAATACTAACTGCAACTTCTTCACATGGATAATCACTACATATGATTGGATACTACCACGCATGCATACTCAAACACTATTGTAACATGACACCTCGGATGAGTAAAATGTCTTCCTACACCACATCCAAAAGCTGCCTATAGCTTGCAACAGCGAAACAAACTTACAAATTGCCTCTAGCTACTTGGTGCCTCTAAGCACCCTTTAGAACACCTACATGTCCTTAGGCATTGCCACATGCACTCCTGATGAGCACATGCTTATACTGAGATGGGGATGAATCAATATAAGGAAATCTTTTTCTTTTACAAATTAATAATCACAATAATATCAATCACACAACTTCCACAATTAAGAACACAAGAATAACAAAAGATTTTTGTGGAAACCCTTTTGGGAGAAAACCACAAAAAAAATATTGCTTATATAAAATTCTCTTACAAACTTTGTAGGCACCAACCTACTAGAGACACCAATCCCCATTATTGAGCACCGACCAACAAGCAACACCAATCTCTTCTATAGAGAGGCACCAATCTCTAACACAACAAAGTTCTCATCTTCTTGAAAATGTTTTTTTCAAGCATGAGTACATAAAATCTGCTATAAATCTGCTCTTGAGTCTGCTGCAAATCTACTCTTAGGTCTGCTATAAATCTGCTCTTAGCTCTGCTCCAAGTCTGCAATAAATCTCCTTTGAAGATCTGCATATATTTTTCTTCAAGATCTACATATATTCTTCTTCAAGATCTGCATATATTCTTCATAAAAATCTGCTCCAACTTCCATCAATACAAATCTGCAATACTCTTCATATCTTCTGCTCTAGGTCTTCTCTTCTTCTGATTTTTACTCCTAGAAAGAATGAGTTTTAACTTTAGACGTTGCTTTTTAACCTCCAAAATAACTTGTATTTATATCCAAATCTTGCACTTCACCAAAAGGAGGTCAGCCAAGAATTTAAATAATAAAGTTTATTTTAAACATTTAAATTCACCCAAGAAAGGTGCCAAAGAGAAGGAGATAGGCCAGCAACATAAGTTTTATTTTTATCATTATTTTACAATTTGCAAAGCGAGCACCACAGTGGAGGAAGGTCAGCCAGCACTTTAGAATTATAAACATGTTTTTTATCGCCTTTTAATAATGTGATCTGCCCTTGAATGAAGCGATTACTTCTCCTTTGATATCGCCTTTGACATCAATGACAATAGCATTTCCTACACTCCAACACTGCTGCATCTGCACCTAAAAAGTCATATGTGCTCCCACAATTCACTTAAGCCAAGACGCGGCAATGAGTTCTTCACCAAATGGCTCGCATTCACAACCATAGCAATATTGAGCTAAGACAAGCCTCTATGCCATATCACAACATCTGAAACTCACAACAACTTATAGCAAAGCTTGTTGTAGTTATTTTCCAGCCTATGATCAAATATTTACAAGAACTTGAACAATCTACACTCTTTTCTCACCCAGGAACTCTCTGCAGGTGAATAGCACACCAAAGTTCCAACAGTATCCAGAAATATACTATTATGTTCACCTATAAAATCTCAAATCTTTAACATTATTAAGTTGGATATACAAAGGAGATTTTTGAATGACAGGAGGAACTATCGATTGTGCATAGGATCAATCACAGTTAATGTTATTAGTTTCATTTCACCTATGTCTATCAATCACTCAGCTGTAAGATAATCCAACCACATAAAGCTGCCCCAAGTGCCCTAATGTATGTGTTTTAAGGTTGTATGGTAAAAAAATCAAGTTGCGAAATAGAAGTTCAGTGGTAGAGCATCCAGACAGCCTATGGGAGGTCCTAGGATCGAGTCCGAGCTAATCCATATAACTTTAACAAGCTGTAATATACTGTAGATTGATAAATGTTGTAACCCATTAGTGGTAAGCATAGTTTGAGGACTCCCCAAGTACTCTGCAAAACTCTCCAAACTCCCGAGTCTCTGAGCTGGCTGAGCCAAGTCAACCAAACTCCCAAGCCGAGTATAGCCAAGTCTTGCTCCAAGACTCTTGAGTCTTAGGCTCGAACTCTCAAGTCCTGAGCTCAGACTCTTCTAGCACCTGAAGATAATAGACATAGTGGCTGAAATTTCAAATTTTGAGAGTTTGAGGATCATATGACATGTAATGTTTGAATTATGACAAGTTGATAGTCAAATTAGACTTTTATGTTCTCTAAATGCATTTATTTCTTTTTTCTGTGTAATTATCAGCTTTTTTTGTAGAGTCCATGCCAGGTTTTTGCCAAGTCCCAAGTCCGAGTCAAAATTTTGGGCTGCCGAGTCAAGTCCGAACCTGAGTCCTAAAACTATGGTGGTAAGAATAATGAACTTGAGCGGGCAGAACAGGACATTACTGTTCAAAGCATATTGATGACTCAAACTTGGCAAACTTAAGAGGCAGAATATTATTAATTGGTTGCATCTGGCAACGAGATTCATTCTAAACCATCCAACGTACAGAGGAACTTTAAAATAATTAGGATTTTTCAGAGCATATTTGTAATGTGCAACAGAAAATTGAAACTTTAACCTTTTCCCTTGGAAATTCTACCTTGTAAACTAGGGATATGAATCATATTATACTAAAAACTATTAAACAAAGCATTAAATCAACTAATAAATGAGTGTGAAAACAAACCTTAGATAGGTCAGTCAGCATTTCATCATTTTCCATTTCTGATTATCTCAAATCAAAATCAAGCTTTTAATGCTAAATCCACAGTATTGGCGTGTTGTAAGCCAACTAAGGTTAAACCTCCAACTCACAGAGCTTCACAGTGGCTCCCAAGCAGCCTGTCATTTTTTGGAACAGAAATACATTCTGCAATTTTTAATATATTTTAAATAAAATTAACACAGAAACTTTCAAATTTAATGTAAGTGAAATTAGAAACAAAATTGAAAGAGGAAAATTAGAAATTAATTCGTTCCACATAAGTTAAGGTTAACCCACATAAAAATTAAACTAGTAATCACACCCTAAGGGGCAATGAGTATGCTGATAGATGTTTCGGCAGCATTTGCACAGTGCAAGTTAAAAGGTGTGAAAGGTTTCATTTTGCAATGGTTAAATTTGTTATATCATTCTGTGAGAAAAATGAATAAAGTTTTTTCTTTAAATACTAAATAAGATAATCCAATTCAGGCTTGTATCTGAAAGTTGAGACAACTTACTTATCAAAAAAATCTGATCGTAATACTATTTTTTCATATAGGGCAATGCAAAATAGAATCTTTGCACTGCGCAAAACAATGAGAAGCGTTAATGGCATGTAGGAGGCCTTATTAGTGTGGTGAGTGTGCATTGCAAAGTATGCTCAATTTGTGGTGTTCACATGGCACTCTTAGTCTGGTTTTCCTATCACTAGGTGTTTGTTTTTATGGATAGCGTAAGATGGCAAGAATGAGTAGGGTTGGCAAAGGTAAAGAGAAGAAGAGTGGAGGTTCTCTGTAAGATGAGAATTAAACAAATATTTGTCAGAAAAGATGTGGTGGCTCTAAGGTTTGCGCAATGGATACCAAGAGAAAAAAGTTTTGAGTTTGGCAACAAGCCAAAATTAGCAATAACTGTAAGGGGAGATTTTGTTACAAATCTTGGTCTTGTTAAAGTAGATGCAAATTTGTGCCTTTGGCTACTCAAGTTATTCCTATCTAACTAATTTGAAAACATGGAAGGTATAGAAATGACAAAGAGTCTGGCAGCAAGTATGCAGAGGAGAAGATTCATCATATTCCCCAAGTCAATGTGATGGCAAGGAGAAGGAGCTTGAAGCCATGAAAAGATCTATTGGGGTGTTGAGGGCAATCTATAGTCATGTGAGAAAGTTTATGGCAAGCTTATATGTCTGGTATGATAGTGAGAGTCTCGAAGTGAGCAGTGATTACACCATCCTAGTGTTCTACAACTCTATTCACAAGGCCAGGCATCACAGGGGGCTTGGCAATGGTATTTGGTTCCCTTCCTTGGTAAGATCTACTAGCAAGTTCTAGGTGGCTTAGGTGGTGTGACAGGCTTTGGGGGAGAAAGTGTTTGATTGAGCTAAGGGTGTGGAAAAATGGAGTGTGGTATAGGGTTTAGTTATTATGTGCACGTAGTTTCTTTTGTTAGATATTAATATGGTGTAGTTGGCTTTGAGGGACACCAATAATTTATGGGTTTTCTTCATTTTGTTTTTTTATCAGCTAGATATTATTGTTAGAAGGATTGTCATTGATGTCAAACAAAGAACTTGGTATGTGATATAGATGATCAAATGGTTTCCAGTATTCAAACTTATAAATCAAAATTCATCAAGCTTTCAGTTTTGAAGATTATCGAAGTTCAGAAGTAAATCAAAGTTCATCAAACGTTCAGATTTGAAGACAGATTTGAAGACTACCGAAGTTCACCGAAGTTCATACGTAAATCAAAGTTCATCAAGCATTCCGATTTGAAGCCAGATTTGAAGACTATCAAAGTTCATAAGATTATCGAAATTCATCAAGCTTTTCACGAAAAAGTCAAAGAACTCTTGATACACGTCACTTGATATTTGAGTAAGACAATACGTATGATAAGTCCGACTAATTTAATACGTGTTATCATAATAATAAGTCCAACTAATATAATAATTTAATAATACGTGTTATGATAAGTCCGATTAATTTAATACATATTTACAAAGAAGTGCAAATCTTTGATAATGCGTATTTTCAAAGAAATGTGAATCTTTGATCTCAAAGACACGATCGAAGAAGTGTGTTCCATGGAAAAGACAGGACTGTTCCTGAAGAAATGTGACTCGTGCGTCTGAAAAAGACAATTTGAAGTATGTTTTTTAAAATAAAAATCTGGAAACAGTGCTATTAATAAAAAGATGTGTCTTCAGCATGAGTCTTATTGGTGAGATCTTTTGTTAACAAAAACAGCTTTCAATCGATGAGATCTGAGAGAGATTTTTTCTTCAATATGGAGTAAATCATAGTTACCAAATGGTGCGATCTGTTTTAATGGAAAGACACATTACTTATACAAAAAGTCATAGTCTTTGATCAAAACATGCACATATAAAGGTGGATCAAATCAGTTTTGAAATGTGTGGTTGAACAGTTTCAAGTGGTAAAAATCAGAAGCCTATCTTTTTGTGTGGGCTGAGTGTGAGAATCTATATCACAAAGGCAGATTGGAGGATTGGCAGAGTGCAGATCTGATTGAAGTCATTTGATTCATCCATCAAGTCAAGGTTCGGTGCCTTGCGTAAGGGGTTGGTGCTCCTTGTAGGTAGGTGCCTACTAAATTTGTAAAGGTTTTGGTGTTCCTTGTAGGTTGTATCCTACTAAATCATCTTTCTTGAAAGTCTAGTAGGTTGATGCCTACTTCCTTTAAAAAACAAAAAAAATCATTTCAATAAAGGTGTATCAACTTGTGTAAATTGGTTCATATCAAAAGTTGATTGTAATATGTTTGAAAAGAATTAAAAATTGAAAGTTTATGTTGATTTACTGATTCACCAGCCGCCCACCTCCCCTTCCTCCTTCCCCTCCCGCTCCCCCTCCCCCTCAGTAAATCTTTTGTACTCTTCAATTATGATAGAGCAGTGTATGCTTAATATTATTAGTATATTGTGTAGGTTTCTATCAATGAAATGCTTTATGAATCTCAAGGGTAAGGATCCCAATAGAAGCCCTACTAATTTATCTAAAAATATATTTAATATATATTAATTAATTAATTTTATTTATAAATTATTTATTTATTTTTAATATATTACATTGTTATTATATATTATTATACGGCTAAATCTATCCACATTGAACTTGGACAAAAAATACCATATCAGCAGACCTATACCTGAATAAACAACTTAGCAAGCATAACGTAAGAGAACTGTGAAAATAGGTAGCTAAAAAAGTACAACACCAATACGTTGAATCGCCAAAACTGAAATATTGAATTAATTATTCCCCCAAATCATGTTTCATAAAAAAATAAGATTATTTTTTCCTTAAATGATACTGCTAACAGCCATTTTATATTCCAAGAATATGATTGGTTGGTAACAACAACAAAAAACACATGCACACTTGATTATGCATTAGTAAAAATTTGGATGTAAAATCTCTCAATTGCTTGCTATGCAATATGATATAGCTACTTACTGACAGAGGGTAATCCTACATACGAAAGAGCATAAGCACAAGGGTGAGAATATGTAGCTTAGTTGTTTCTTATGAAGGGAAACACACACTCTATCTGCTGTTGCAATTGCAAGTACATATTGTTGTAGACTACCTTCTATAATGTATGTTTTATCATGAAATATTCAAAGCTTGATCTAATTCATATACTAATGCAATAACTTGAGTGTTGTGTCTACCAAGCAAACAGCATTGGAAAAAGAATAGAATAAAGGGGCATACATGTAAGAGTTGTCATGAGGAACAATATGGACAACAACACGATCATAAAAAAACAAAGGGTTTCTTAGAGGCACACACATATACTTAGACGAAGACTTGACCATAGCCCAAGAAAAACTAAGAAGGAATGAGAGAAAGGGAAAGTAGCAAGAGATGCACAAAAATGTGCATGGATGACGAATGGGATTCAGGCCCTCTAGAGTACCTAGACATGGTAAGTTGGAACTATAGAGGTTACCTATGGTGAAGACTACCTAAACTGGGGTCCATAACAAATGGGAAAGACGTTATCATTCTTATAGAAATGCATGAGCATGGCTGAAAATTTCTGGACTTTGGAGGTTATAAGAAAATCTCAGTTTGAAATGAATTGACTAAAACTAGTAAAGGACATGGACGGGTTACAATGCTAATTAGAGAAACATGATGGGGAATTGTAAAAGTGGAAAAAGAAGAACTACATTAGGAATACATATGGTTGAAAATAACAGAAAACAAGGTAACAATTAGGTTAGATGTTTGCTACTTTGCAACAAGTGGTTTGAAAACTTATAAGAAAAGAAAATTAGACAGTGAAGACCTATATGCTTCGCTAAAAAATGACATTTCAGTTTTTAGCACCTTGTGGGAGATATATTAATACGGCACTTTAATGCAAGGACAACAAACAATCAAGCTCTACATTCAAGCACTAAAGAGGGAGGGAGCAACAATCCATTATGTCTAGAGGAAGAAGGTGAACTTTGGAAAAGAATATCACAAGATGGAACCAAGGGTTTTATGCACTTAGGGGCAGAATTTGTGTTATTTGGGGATGCGTCACTGGGCCTAAAACCCCCATCCCTATCTTGGGTACGCAAGGACGGCTAGGGGATGGCCCTGCCTGCGGCCGAGGGCATCCGGTTGTCCCAAGGACGATAGAGGACATCTGGGACGTCCAACGATCGTCCAGGGACAGCCGGCCACCCCGATGGTAAGCTTTTATTTTTTAAACAAAAAACTCACTTAAGCTTCGAAAAAAACATTTATCTATGTTTCTGTGGGCCGCTACCTCCCAGCTCGCCCTAAAGGGAAATGGGTTCACCATTATGACTCATTTCAACATTTGTGTGAGAGGAAAAAAGAGGAGCAGCAATAGGATTTGAAGCAAGCCATTGAAAGAGAAGCAGCAGTAGGGTTTGAAGCAAGCCATTGAAAGAGGAGCAATAGCAGGGGATGGAAGGAAAAGAGATTCAATCTAGGGCAGTGAGGCTGCAAATCCTTGAAAGAGGTAAGTTTTTTCCTTTCATTTTTTCTTCCAATATCTTTTCAAAGTTTGAAGCATGAAATGTCTGATTTTATGTTTTTTTTTTGCATTTTTTCAGTTTAAAATTGCATTCAATCTCAAAAAAACATGAGCAGCAGTGAAAGTGAGAGTGGAAGTGAGAATGAAGCAGAATTAGTTGGTAGAAATACAAATGCAAGTGTTGAGGGTGGTAATGGAAAGCAACCAAACCCATTTAAGCGCCCTTCAAAAATCATGGAAACATATTCAAAGGGCCCTTTCAACAATAAAAAACCTCTTCTCCAATATATTACACCTGTGGATCAAAACCAAAAAAAATCAAGGGGGAGTAGGGTGTGGAATTGTCATGAATGTGAGAAAGATTTTAGAGGCAGCTATAGAAGGGTACGGTCTCATTTTTTGGGTGTTGTGGGCCATGGAGTAAAAATGTGTCCACAACTAAAAGAACATGAGAAGGTAGAGTGCCATAGATTGTATATGGAGGCAGAAATAGGGGCTCAAGGAGTGACAATGTCGGCACCTTCTTTTGCAAGTGTACAATCATCTATGCCTACACCATCCACAGCTGGTAGTAGTGAAGTTGCCACAAGAGGAAAGAGGAAGATGAGTGGTAGTGACAAGGGAGGTTCAATTGAGGCTATGTTTAATGTGCAAGCACGAGAAGCTACAAAGTCTTCCATTGCCAAATTCATTTTTGCTCGTGCCATCGCATTTCATGTGGCCCGTTCCTCTTGCTTCAAACAAATGATCAAAGATGTAGCCACTATTGGTCCCTCATTCATACAACCTAGAGATCATAAGCTACGCACTACCCTCCTAGACAAAGAGTATTCCAAGGTTAATGTGCTAATAGAGGATATGAGGCAAACTTGGATGAGGACAGGTTGCTCTATTGTGATGGATAGGTGGATTGATGTTAAACATCGACCATTCATCAATATCATAGTCACATGCCCTGTCGGTTCTTATTTTCTCAGAGCCATGGATTGTTTAGGGAAGCGTAAGGATGCAAACTTCCAGTTTACCATTTTGAGAGATGCCATAGAGGAGGTTAGGCCTGCTAATGTTGTACAGGTGATCACCGATTCAGCAGGTGTGTGCAAATCAGTTGGTTTGATGGTGGAGGGTGCTTACAAGCACATCTTTTAGACTCCATGTTGTGTTCGTGCATTGAACAATGCATTGGAAGACATAGGGAAGCTAGATTGGGTGAAGCAAGTGGTGGCAGAAGCTAGAGAAATTCAAATGATCATTTGCAACCACCACACCTCATTTGCTCTCTTTGAGACATTTTCAAATGAGGAGTTCCTCAAACCTGTTGAGACAAGGCGTGTCACTTACTTCATTTTGTTCACTTTCAAATTTCAATATAAGGAAACATTGAAAAAAAATTGAAATTTCAAACATTTGTATTCCAAATTTCCAATTACATTGAGCCTTATATTGTTTTTGCCTTTTAATGAATATAGGTATGCCACTTACTTCATCTTGCTGGAGAGGATGCTTGAGGTGCATGAGCTTCTACAATTGATGATGGTGAATTCAAAGAGGAGTAGATGGCCTAATTCAAGCTCTACTCAAGGAAAATCCATCAAAAAAAAGATCCTTGATGACGATTGGTGGTCCACTGTGAGGTAAGACACTGTTGATTTTATTATTAAATTGCTGATTTTATTAAAAATTAAATATTAGATCGCTGATTTTCATATTAAATTTCTGATTTTAATATTTTAATTTTATTGTCCAATGTTCCAACTTTTGAAGATTCTAACATGTCAATTAATTTGTCAATTAATTCTTTTGAACTTTTGTTTGCATTTTTCAAATATATTTGCTCTTTCATCTCACCTATTGTAGATGTCATTAGATATGTTGATACAGACTATCCTAGTCATGGAGAGATACATGAAGCATTTGACGGTATGCTTGCGAAGATAAAGCAAACAATTTTGACTAAGGATCTTACTTTGAGGTTAGATGAGCAACATCTTAGGCTCATTGTGACACAAAGGTGGAACACAATGAACACCCCACTTCATATGGCTGCCTTTGTTCTAAATCCCAAATGGTATGCACCAAGGGATGGAAGGGTGCCTCCATGTGATGACCAAGAGGTTTTAGGTGGGTTCACATGTGTTACATCCCGATTGTATAGCTATTAGGCTATTAGAGTTGAATAAGGATTGTGTTTGTAAAAACAATTCTATGAATGAATAAAGATGTGAATCACCTTGTTTTCAATATGAGTTTTGATCATCTCATTCTTATGTTATTACTTTGATGTTAATCATGGTGAAAAACATACATAATGAGATTTATATGTGATGTTTTTATATCTTGTGATGTTTTTATATCTTGTGAAATTTATATGTATTGCTAATTTTGTGAGCAATTGACTGCCGTGAGTTTATAATTGTGAATGCAGGAATGAGATCCAGTCCTCTAGACAGAGGGGAAATATCACTTGGGAGAGGGGTATTGGTCGTTTGACCGGTAAAGTTAATCAGTTGAGCATACACACACATTATGAACAGTACATAGAGAAACAGGTCAGATAAGTTAGTCATCCATAGGCTTAGGAGTATGATTTACTTCCTTATGCTTTATATAATGTGATTGAATGTTAGTCTGACTTTACTGTGAATCCCTGTGAATGAACGTAATAGAAAGAATGTGATACAGGTCGAATAGGTACGTATTTACATGTATACACTGTATACACATATCTAAATGTATAGACATATCAATACGTATGTACGATAAGCAAATGAATATGCTCGTACATATGTATCGACATGTATATACGCATACATATGTATATACATAGAGTACATGTAAACATGTTTACACGTACACATTCCGCCTGGTACCTTGATAAATGATATTCAAGTATTATTGTCTGGAAAGATTTAAATATATATTTATACATATATGTATATTAATAAAGTGATTATTAATATATATATATATATAAATATCAATACATAAAGAATATATAAATAATAATATATATTTGTATATTTTATTAATAAAATGTATTAATATTAAAATTAATATTTATTTATATATAAATACATTTATATACAAATAAATATTAATGTTTAAGATTATACATTTATAAGTAAAATATACAAATGTAAATTATTAAAACAATTTCAAATTCAAAGAATGAAATTCGCATTTTATTTTAAAGTGTTAAAAATTGAAGAAGGAAATTCGTGATTTGTAAAAAGGTGGAAGTTCAAATAATTAAAAGATTACCATATGAAATATTTAACTTATACATTTGAAAAGAGGCGAAATACTTCTAAGGGAACTTTTGGAAAAATTCGAATTATAGCAAATCAATGAAAATAAAGAAAAGAGGAAACTCTCCCGTGGAAATGGCGGAGGTCCCTGCACAGCTGGGAATGAAAGAAGACAATTTCAAAAGCTTTAAACCAGAAAATAGCAACAAACTACTGAGCTGTGTCGATTTGGAACTTGACCTAGAATGAAGCAAAAATATCATGGAAAATTCTTACACCTGGCAAGAAAAACGTGGCTATAGATTTCGTTTTTGTTTCAAGTTGAAATATTCTTCGAATTGCTGGCTGTATAGGAGTCGAATCATCATGAAAGAACATGACTAAGGGTTTAGATGAATGGCAAGTAACATTTTGACTGAGTAAACTTTGAAAACTGTCAATATACATGCCCAAAAATGGGGAAATTGTTTTAACTGCGGCCTATAAATACCTCACAAACTTTCATTCGAATACACTTCGGATTTTTCTCTTCATTGACGTTTTTAGAGAGCTGATACACTGCAAATTTGAGAGCCAGTACTGTGAGTCTGTGTTAGTTATCTGTTTCAAGTGTTTTAGTGAGAGTTGAGTGTTCTCAGTTATAAATTACTGGAAGATAAGAATAGCATTCTAATTCTGGAGAGTTTCTGAGTAAGGAATATGTTGGCTGGGAGCAATAAAAGAAGATTATTGAAAGAAGATTGCTGGAAAAGAGCTTACACAGGCATGTATCTTAATGTTAGACTAAGACTTTAAGTTGTCTTCTTTAATGTCTTTAGAATTGCTGTTTGTATTGAACTGAAAATAGTAAATTATTCTTAAGTAATCCTTGTTGTTTAATAATCTTTTAATGCATAATGATTTAAAAGAATTTCATTTTATGCATGGGTAAGGATTAGGGAATATCAATACAGTTAAAGGGATAACTTGTTGCATTTTGTTATATTCAATTTAATTAAAGAAGATTAAATTGGGAATGGAATTTTGAAAAGAAGAGATTTAATGTGATTAAGAAGGATTAGTGGAAAATTGGGGGTTTTGAAAAGAAAGGATTCTATTTGGTTATCTGCATTAGTAGGAAATTATATGCATTGCACTACAAGACTATCTTTTGTGTGTGTTAATTGATTGGTAGTAATAAATGGTTATGCAGCTGTTTGAAGTTCTAAACTTGTATGATCTCCGTATATGGAGAATACGTAGAATATGTAATAAATTCTAGGAACGAAATGATGTTTAAACAAAGTGTAATCCTAGCTTGTGTTATTAGGTTAACATTAGGAAGCTCTCTCCTAGGATAAAGAATTCCAGAAACAGGAGATACACTTGCTTAAAGACTCATTTCTAGTAAACTGTTTGAGGTAGGTAGTCTGGGGTAAACTAAACCCACTGAAGGACACGGCCTACGCATAGAGTAAGGTAGCCCGAAGGCAAATCGGCCCTGAGTAGTGTAAGTGATAGATGACTTATCAGTCGTTTACTGAATCAAACACTATGGCCATAGTAATGTAATGTACCTACATCCTCTTTGTTTAGGAAGATGATTACATTGTCAGTTCACAGTGATCCAAAACACATATACTAGGTTGGGATTGTAAGGCACAAGAATCTAGTAATGTAGGACACGACACTATGCTCAGTTGGTTAACGGAATCGGTCACTCAACCAATCTCTTCGACGAAGGGAGGGCCATTCATTGAAAAATGAATGTGCGGGGGACCGCATTATTAGTCCGTGGTTGGCGGAAAAGCACCCGAGTGATATTTCTCCTCCACAACCTGACAACCGAAGAAGCAAGATTTGCAAGGGAAGAACCTGGACCGTCTTACTTCTATTTGTGCAAAAGCTTTTAAAGCTGTGTATGTATTTCTTATACTCTTATACTCTGTTATTCATTGAAAAGTTAAAGTTATTTAAATTGGGAAAAGTTATGAAATCGTATTTGTATGTTGTACTTTATTTCGAAAAGAAAAGAAAAATTTTGTTATGCTGATGTTTACTCGTTTACTGTGGTTAAAAGTTGTAAAAGATAGAAAAAAAAAATTTACGTAGATGTCGGGTCGTTACAACATGGGCCATTGATAAGATGTATTCAAAGGAGCAGGTTTCAATACTTCGCACACAATTCCTTGACTTTGCAAATCTTTGTGGTCCAACATTGAGTAAACCATAGGCGAGGTTGGATAGAGCTATATTAGCTCAAATTGATCCTATTGGATGGTGGACATGGCATGGGAGGGATACACCACAATTGAAGATGCTTGCCAATTGCCTCCTTCATAGGTTGCCAATTCCTCTACTATAGAGAGGAATTGGTCCACATATGGCTTTATCCACTCCATCGAGAGGAATACTTACCTCTAGACGAGCGGAGAAGCTACTGACCATGCATAGTGCTTTTCGACTTCAGGATCTTTAGACTCTAGAGTATCGGCAGACCCCAGCTTTACGGTGGGATATTGATCCCAAGGACATGGCCCAAGTTGATGAGGAGACACTAGAGAGATTGGTTGGGATTCTGTTGGATGAGGTGGACCATCACAATGGCAGTGACTCAAAGGAGGACTCTGATTTTGATGCCATGTTGGGAGATATAGATTAGGGGCAGCAATGCACATTTATTTTATGTTTTGATTTTCATATCATAATTGAATGTAAAACTATATGGCAGCAATGTAGCCTTTGGGCACTTTGTTATAAGTTTATAACTTGTATGCTATTTTTTAATATCACATGCATATTGACAATAAATTCTGAATTTTGAATGCATATTGAGTTTTGACAATGAATTCTGAACACAAATGTTATATATTAAGGTTCTATAATGTATATATGCATGCTTTATCCATGTTTTCATATGAATATTTAAAAAATTTCTATATATTTTAAATTTTCCCTATATTTTATATAGTTGTCCCCTTTGTCATCCCCTAGCTGTCCCCAAAATTGGCTTGAAAAATCGAGGACTTGGGGACGCGTCCCATCGTCCCTTGTTGTCCCCATCCCAAAAACTCATGGTAACACTGGGCAGAATTGTTAGGGTTCTATAGCTTGTACAACATGGTTATATGCAATTGCATGGGCACATGGCCAAATTCAAGCAGTATCACCTGTAAAACTTACAATGGTCAATGTGCGATGGACTGTCATTTGTTCTTAGAGCTCTATTTCAAGTTGAAGGAGATAGAAATTGAAGATTGCCCTATTGAGCTGAAATCTGATCATAACCCACTATTTATTAAGCTTAGCATTCTTACAAACAACCAACAAAGAGAACAGGCCCATCACAAGCAAAAGAAGATCCATCTCCAAGGTAAAATCCTCATGAATCCAAAAATTGGGATCTCTTCACAGCAACTCTTAAGCAGCATCTTGAGGAAGCAAAGAGTAACATGGGGAAAAGTGCAGCCTATGAGGCAAGTGACCCTATATGCAGCAATATTCTGATCCCATCAATTCACAAACACAAGTGCTTGTAAAAGATCTTGGCCTCAGAGGGGATCTACAAGTACTTTACCAGCAAACCCATGGTATGACGAAAAATGCAAGGTTGCAAAAAGATCTTTAAAAGAGTTTAGGTTAAACAAAGAAAACAAAGAAGTCTTATGAGAAATTGATATAGTTCAAAAAGGAAAGATATGCCAACACAAGAAGGAACCAATGATTTTTTTGGAAAACACAAACCCAAAAGCTTTTGGAGGGGCCTACAACAAAAAAGAAATCAAATAGAAAATAATATCATGGATGCCCAATGGTTAAATTATGTGAAGCTCCTCTATGAAAATGTCCAAAATAAAAACACCCCTCCCATAGCACAATAACCGAACTCTTCTCTATGGAAGATATCAAACAAGGCATAAAGGGTCTAGCACGAGGTAAAGTGCATGACATAGATGAGCTACAAGCTGAATGCTTAAAGTGGGGAGTAGAGACCCTTGCACCACACATCTATAGAATGTTCAATGGCATCACCCAAGACGGATTCCCTCTGGAGTGGATGACTAGTGTCATTATTCCCATATATAAAAGTCAAGCTATCAAAAATCCATCTAATTATCACACTATAATGGTCAACCCTCTTCTAGGAAAACTTTTTGAGAGCATGATAGAGCACAAAATTAGAAGCTAGGTCAAAAAAGAGGGAAAAAGAGCAAGAGGGAAGATAGGCTTTAGACCAAAGCACTCTACTATTGATCACTACATCACTTTTAGGGACCTAATTGAAAAAAATTGGGACACTCATGGAAAAGAAGCTTTTTGTTGTTTTGGCGACTTTAAAAAAGTTTTTAACATAGTGCTCAAGGACAAACTTTGGTACAGGATAGAGGAACTTGGAATTCGAAATGAATATGGAACAAAAGTGCATAGACTATGTGAACAGCTCAAGGCTAAAATTAAAACAAGAGAAGGAATGTCTAAATGTTTGGAAGCGGCATTGGCATCAAACAAGGTTGTCCTTTATCCATTGGTTTGTTTGGATTATACATTGCTAAACCTAAAGAATGGTTAAACAAAGTTTTCAGGAGGGGGAACGAAAGTGTAATGTCCCCTTCGAGGCATGAGCCAGGATAAGGTTAATTAGCCTAATTATTTTCGTGGGCTAATTACGAAGTTAAAGGGAATATTTTAATTTAATTAATTAATATTATCTATCCCAGTATATTATAAGGATAATATTATTTAATTAAATTAATAAAGTTATTAAAGTGACTTTGGTGAATTATTCAGTAAAAGTTAATTAAGTCACTTTATACCCGGAGATTTAATTTAAATGAAAAGTGTGGGAATTTCAAGGGTTGCATGGGGTTATTACAAAAGAGCACTTCGGGCTCATTTTCATTCATGCCTATTCTATTTTTCTATTGGAATTTTATGAGAGCTTTGGAGAGCTAAAACCCTTAGACGAAACCCTAAGGGAATATTGGTTTTGGTAGTGTAATACTCTACCCTAGTTAGTTGCTAACGAAGTCATTCAAATTTTATTGCCAGCAAGTGATTGGCGAAATTCATGAAGTCTCTTTCAAAGACAAATTTCTGAGTATGTGGACTGGAATATCAAATGTATGTAATAAATTTGCAGATTGAATAGGGGAACAAGGATTAATATTATTAATTGCAGAATATGATAATGTCGCCTCATTCATTCCCACTCGAAGCCTTGTCTTCCTAGCTAACGTTTGACATTACAAGTCTATTATACTAGGTATGAGGGTCGACATGGAATATATGGTCAAAGAGAGTGCAATGGGCATGAGGATGGGAGAAGAGTCTACAGGGTGAGTTTGGGACTGAGGTCAGAATAAGTGTCGCCCCATATTTAAAATTGTGGCTTTGTTCCTAGCGTGGAGATTAAGTAGATGTCACTACTGGTAAATGAAAATCACAGCAGATAATATTAGGTGTGTTTGATAAAGGGAGTTGAATGATGTAACATGGGTGCAAGAAGACTTCAAAGTTAGCGTTGGAATTTACAAGAATGTTGCAATGGTATTTCTAATGACTTAGAGCAGCCATATAACTATCATCGAGTTGTTCCAGTTTCTAGGTAAGAGTTATTATATATTCAGTTTCAATTGTATACAGAATCAAAAGTTTGTATCTGTTGTGTTGTGGTATATGTATCTATGATGGACAAACTTAAAATTATGTATATTTGATATCTGGCATCATCTGCAATGTATTTTGTTATTAATGGTATATTATGAGGAATACGTTTATGTGATCTATATACAAACATTCACCTTTCCGGATAGAAAGCGTTAGAAACTCACTCAGTGCAACATCATGGAAACTATTTGACAGAATGCCTATCTACATAGTTTGGTGAAACTGGAAAAAATTTGCATAGTAAATTTGGTTGGGATATTTCAAGAAGTAGGGGTTATCTAACTTATTGGATATGTTGTATATTTACTCTTATATGTTGATGATCTTATCTTAAATGCAAAAAACAATTCATGGTTTGAAAGAGCAATTGAGGACCTTGGAAACACTTCCACCAAAAGGTGAAGATGTTGTTAGAGTAATCATGCATTAACTAATAATTAATTAATCTTCAATTGATTATTAGTCTAATTCATTCCATGCACTTAAGCTAAACTTAGGAGTGTTTTTATGTTAACTAAGTGTTTTTCTATATTAACTGAAGTGAGATATTATTAGATCATTCTATCTCATCGCATGTGATGCTAACACTTGTCATGATCTAATCCCTTTATCATTTAGGGTTGCTCCTATATAGCACTCAAACCTCATTGTTGTTGATGATAGCAGCGTCGGGCTTCTACTTCCAGCCCAGATTATTCATTGAAGAACGAATTAAATGAGTAGCCTAACGGCTATTTAATTTGTTGAGGTGACTTTTGGTGAAGAGGAGCTTCATTATTACATATCATATAATATTCAATTATTGTTAATGAGGCCGACTTGTTTTCTTCCACCACCCTTGAAGAGATACGATCTTTGGAGGGCGACATCATGGTTCTAGGAGACGCGATTCTTGTAGAAGGCCGACATGAAGATTTGAGGAGATGCGTCCTCTCCTTCTCACTTGTATATATTGAAGTTGATCATTTGTCATTTCATATTTGATCATTCTATTCATTGAGTTCCATTCATTGCATAGTTCGTGAGATTTTTTAAGGGCGATATACTTCAAGTGCAGATCGTATATTTGTAGAAGGCTGAGATCTTGTTGAGGGAGATTGATATCATCAGCAAAGAGAAGTATTATATCCTTCCGTGTTTACATCCAGTTGTGGTGATATTGCTTGGCCTCATAATCGGCCTCATTGTAAAAGAGATCATTGTTTTACATTCAATATATAAGCGATATATTGTTGCTGGGTTTTTCTCCCTCAGGTGGAGGGTTTTCCCAAGAAATATGATGTGTTTATGTGTCTGAGTTTGAATTAAAATCTGCTTATCTAATCTGATCCTAAAACTAACATGGTATCAGAGTGGGTATAAGAAAGATCGTGATCAGATTTCTCATAAGCAGTACTTTCATACACTCTTATTCTCATTCTCTTGCATCTATCTTATCGTCAAGATGGTGAACAGGCTCAAGATCAAAGATAGACTTGAGGGTGCTGCCAACTTCACATCTTGGAAGTTTAGAGTAATGCTTGCTTTGGAAGAAAATGAGTTAGCTAAGTTCGTGGAGGGCGAAGTTCCCGAACAATCCGATGAGAATGAGAAGTCTCAATGGAAAAAGAATTGCACTAAGGCAAAGAAGATGTTGGTAGACTCCATGAAGGACCACCTTGTGCCAATCATCTCCAAGTTGAAGACAGCAAGAGAGATGTTCAAGACCTTGGAGGAGATGTATGAGATTAATAACACAAGCAGAGCCCTTGCATTAAAGCAACAACTTCATCATACCAAGATGGCGAAAGGAGATTCCGTCATCACATTCTTCATGAAGATCACTGAGTTGAGAGATCAGCTCTCTACCATTGAGCATATTGTTGATGACAAGGATTTGGCTATGTTGGCTCTTAATGGTCTTCCTCAATCTTGGGAGCCATTAATCCAAGGTATCAGTGGGAGATCAAAACTTCTTAAGTTTGATCGTTTGAGGGCGAATTGTATCCAACAAGAATCAAGATTGGCTGTGAGAGGCATTGGGTAAAGTTCTACAAACGAAGACATTCATGTACTTGCCGCTCAATCTTCGAAGAAGAAAGGAAGAGAAGGGAAGAAAGGATACTTCAAGAAAAATAGAGATAAAGGATCAAATGGTGCCCCTGCATCTAAGAAGAAGAAGGACCTCTCCTGCATACAATCCTTCAAATGTGAGAAATTTGGTCACTATGCAAAGGATTGTCCAACCAGACCTAACCAGCAGGCTTCAATTGCAAATGTGGGTGAGATCTCTTCTCAGAAGGATTCAAGTGGTTTTCTATTCTATTTTTCCTTATCCAGCAATGTGCCTATGGACAACAACACATGGTTGATTGATAGTGGTGCCTCCCGCCACATCACTGGGTTTAGAGAACATCTATCTAATTTGGTGGAGAGAGATTCTAGTGTTCAAGTCATTATTGGAGATGATGCAAGTTATGTTGTGAAAGGTGTTGGGACCTCCTCTCTTCACTTAGATTCTGGAATCTCTTTACAGTTGAGTGATGTGCTATTTGTTCCTGGTATCAAGCGGAACCTTGTCTTTATCTCAGCCTTGGAGGACAAGGGATATCAAGTTGCATTCTCCGAAGGCAAAGTTCTTGCATGGCTGAAGAACTCAAGTATCAAGACTGCCCAAGTGATTGGAGTACGACATGAGAGTCTCTAAAGACTTTGCACTTCTCCACTTTAGGCTTTGTTGCATGATTCATCAAGTTCGTGTGAGCTTTGGCATAGAAGACTTGCTCACCTTCACTTTAGAGCACTACCAACCATGGAGAAGATAGTCACGGGCCTTCCTAAACTCAGCCAGGACCATGAAGGCACTTGCAGAGGTTGCGCATTGGGTAAGAATACTAAAGGTCCATTTCATAGTAGTGAGAGTAGATCTAAAAGTATTCTAGACCTTGTTCATTCTAATTTATGTGGTCCAATGTCTGTTGCTTCTTTGAGTGGTTTCTTGTATTATATAATTTTTATTGATGACTACTCTAGAAAGACTTGGATTTATTTCTTGAAGTCTAAAGAATCTAAGGAAGTACTTGAAAGATTCAAGGAATTTAAAGCTCAGGTAAAGAACTTGTCCAGGAAGAGGATCAAAGTTCTGAGATCCGACAATGGAGGAGAATACATCTCTGGAAGCTTCTGTAACTTTTGCATTGAAGCAAGGATTAAGAGGGAGTTTTGTGTCCCTTACAATCCTCAACAGAACGATGTTGCAGAAAGGAAGAACATATCTATTGTAGAAGCAACTAAAGCCATGATACATGATCAAGATCTGCAAACCTTCCTTTGGGCTGAAGCATCTAGGACAGCTATGTATGTTTAGAATAGAAGCCTTCACTGCATTTCGGAGAACATGACTCCTGAAGAAGCTTTCACAAGTGTGAAACCAAAAGTAAGTCATTTGAGAATCTTTGGTTGTCCTATATATGTTCATGTGCCTAAAGATAAAAGGGCAAAGTTGGAACCATCTGGCAAGAAGGGAATATTTGTGGGCTACAGTGAGTCTTCAAAAGCCTACAAGGTCTACATTCCAGGTCAAAAACTCATAGAGATCAGCAGGGATGTTACATTTGAAGAGGATGTTGCATTCTCACATGGAGATAGTCAATGAAGACCAAGAGTCTCCTCAGGATATGGAAGTTGATCATACTCCTGAGATTTAGAGGGAGGCTACTGAACCTAAAGAAGATGATGATCCAGTTGCGCCTTTGGAACCTACTGATGGGCCGAGAGACACTATGATTGGTCATAAGAGACCTCTTTGGGCCAAGCAAACAATGCAGGAGGCAGAAAGATTTGCAGCCCCAAGAGGAACATTCAGAGAAAGCAAGAGACCTCACAGGTTATCAAGCTATGTTGCACTGATGAGTCAAATCATCGAGTCTGAACCTTCCAGTGTTGAGGAAGCTACTAGTCAGCAAGTATGGAGAAATGTTATGGCTGAAGAGTATCGATCCATTCTCAAAAATGATATTTGGAACATCATACCTAGACCAGAAGGAAAATCTGTAGTATCTTCTAAGTGGCTCTTCAAGATCAAGCATGCAGCTGATGGGAGCATCAAGAAGTACAAGGCTAGATTTGTGGCTAGAGGATTCTCTCAGAAAGAGGGAGTGGACTATGAAGAAACCTTTGCTCTAGTTGCTCGTTATACATCTATCAAGACCATCATTGCTATTGCAGCAGCTAAAGGATGGAAGATACACCAGATGGACGTGAAGATAGCATTTCTAAATGGTGTAATTGAGGAAGAGGTATATATTGAGCAACCTGATGGCTTTGAGGTTCATGGGAAGGAGTCTCATGTTTGCAAGCTGAAGAAGGCTTTATATGGCCTTAAGCAGGCTCCTCATGCTTGGTACGAAAGAATTGATCGATATCTAATGAGTTTGGGTTTCTCCAAGAACGATGCTGACTCAAACCTGTACTTCAAGGTAATTAATGGCAAAGCATTAATCTTGGTTCTCTATGTTGATGATTTAATTCTTATTGGAGAAGAACACCTCATTATCAAATGCAAGGAGTTAGCTTCTGAATTTGAAATAAAGGATCTTGGATATATGCATTACTTCCTTGGTTTAGAAGTATGGCAGAAGCCGGATGAGATCATTTTGAGTCAAGGGAAGTATACAATTGACATCTTGAAGAGATTTGGTATGATGGATTGTAAATCCATGTCTACGCCTATGGAGACCAACTTGCAGAAGCTAAAGAGGCTGCAGCTAATTCAGATCTGGTGGATCCTACTATGTATAGGCAGTTGATTGGATGGTTGATGTATCTAGTCAATACAAGACCAGATATTTGCTATGCAGTGAGTGCACTCAGTCAATTCATCTGTGAACCAAGGCAAATACATCTAGTTGCAACAAAGCATATCCTAAGATACTTGCGTGGCTTAGTTGGGTATGGCTTGAGATATTCTTCTGATGTGGATTTGAAGCTGCATGGATATTCTGATTCTGATTGGGCAGGATGTGTTGCTGATCGGAAGAGCACCTCTAGATGTTGCTTCAGTTTGGGGTCTGCAATGATATCCTGATTTAGCGGGAAGCAGTCTTCAGTGGCACTAAGCACAACAGAGGACAAGTATATTGCAGCTTGTGCGGCAGCTCGAGAAGCAGTGTGGCATCGGAAGCTCCTTGCAAGATTGTTTGGACAATCATTGGATTCGACTGTCATTCATTGTGATAATCAAAGTTGTGTGAAGCTTTCTGTCAATCCAGTGTTTCATGATAGAACTAAACATGTTGAGATCAAATACCACTATATCAGAGATATGGTATTGAGGAAAGCAATCCAGTTGAAGTACATCAGCACTAATGAGCAGACGGCAAATATTCTCACCAAGCCTCTCTCTAGAGTAAAGTTTGTGTACTTTTGAGACAAGTTTGGTATTGCGGAGAATGAAGCCCTAGCTGAGAGGGAGACTCAGCATCAATGATCTTCTCTAATGCATTTCTCTCTATGAGAGAGATTTGAGGTGCAAGCCCTTGTTAATGCATTTCTCTTTGTGAGAGAGATTTGAGGTGTAAGCCCTTGTTTAATGCATCTTTCTCTATGAGAGAAATTTGAGGTGAAAGCCCTTGTATTCACCCTCTAGGAGTAGCCATGGTGGATGTCATGTTGAGTGACTCCATGACAACATCACGTGAGAGAGTCTGTGATGATTTTCTTGTACTTGTGCTTTTCACCCTTTGGGAGTAGCCATGGTGAACGTCATGATGAGATGACGACATCACGTTGAGTGATTCCGTGATGGGCACTTGCGCACTTATACCATTCATGGGAGTAGCCATGGTGGTTGATATCACGATGAGGTGATATGTTCCTTTTCCACATATGGGTGCAGCCAGTGTGGGTGTTATGTCTTGTACAGCTGGAAGTATTCCTCCCTAGCTGAGAGGGAGTGTTGATGATAGCAGCGTCGAGCTTCTACTTCCAGCCCAGATTATTCATTGAAGAACAAATTAAATGAGTAGCCTAACGGCTATTTGATTTGTTAAGGCGACTTTTGGTGAAGAGGCGCTTCATCATTACATATCATATAATATTTAATTATTGTTAATGAGGCCGACTTGTTTTCTTCCGCCACCCTTGAAGAGATACAATCTTTGGAGGCCGACATTAGAGTTCTAGGGGACGTGATTCTTGTAGAAGGCTGACATGAAGATTTAAGGAGATGCGTCCTCTCTTTCTCACTTGTATATATCGAAGTTGATCATTTGTCATTTCATATTTGATCATTCCATTCATTGAGTTCCATTCATTGCATAGTTCATGAGTTTTTTTAAGTGCGATATACTTCAAGTGCAGATCATATATTTGTAGAAGGCTGAAATCTTGTTGAGGGAGATTGATATCATCAGCAAAGAGAAGTATTATATCCAGTTGTGGTGATATTGCTTGGCCTCATCCTCATTGTAAAAGAGATCATTGTTTTACATTCAATATATAAGCAATATATTGTTGCTAGGTTTTTTTCCCTCAAGTGGAGGGTTTTCCCAGGGTATATGTTGTGTTCATAGTTACGAGACTCGCCCGGACTCGCGAGGACTCAGCGAGTCCCGAGCCACGCACCCCTGGCCGAGTCCTGGGAGCGCGGCCGCGTCCAGGCTGAACTCGCTAGACGCGCCGCGTCCAGGCGAGTCCCGATCCCTGGACGTGACCGACGGCAGCATACCAAAAACTCAATAAAAAAACAAAAAAAGAAAGTTTAAGTTTTTATTTTTTTGGTCTTATATTATCTCCCCAACCCTAAAAGCAACCTCATTTCATTCATTTGGCAAAATAGGAGGAGAAGAGAGAGTTGTGAAGAAAAATAGGAGGAGAAGAGAGGGCAACCAGCAAGCTGTTGAAGACAAATCCAGGGTCATATATCATTTGGGAAGCTTCATACCAGCAAGGAGGTGCATTGAGAGCTCATTACCAGTGATTGGGAGGAGTTTGCATTGCATTCCAAGCCAAATCTAAGAGATAAGTTTGATTTTAATTGGTTTTTTTTGTGTTTTTTTAACAAATAATTCATTGTAATTTGTAAAATCATTGTTTTTTTGAGTTTACATTTTTTTTTACAAACCCTACTTGCAACTTAAATAATTTTAGAAACCTTACTTGTTATTGCAGCCACATTCATTCATTTGCAAATCAAACCATATTATTATTTTCACAATGTCTCAAACCCCAGTCAGAAAAGACCCTGCTTGGAAACATGCTGAAATCTTTCCCAGAATGAAAAGAGGAGAAGCAAAATGTAACTACTGCAAAACAATATATCATGGAGGCATAAATAGATTAAAATACCATCTTGCATGCATACCCATCCATGATGCAGTGGGTTGCACTGTAGCACCTCCTGAGGTTGTTCGTGAAGTGCAGGTGCAATTAGAAACTTTTGAAATGCAAAAATAAATGAAGGCAGGACTTGGCGAGTGTTGGAGTTGGACAGGGACTTGGTGCTGTTGGAGATGCTTCTTCCATGCCTCCATACCGTCCTAGTGCTAGTGCTTGTGCTAGTGCTTCTGCTTCTGCACCAACTATGCCTATGCGTACTCCTAGTGTTGGTGGCGTTGCTACTACTAGTGGTAGTGGCAGTATTAGCATTGGCCCTAGAGTTCGTAAATCTAGGGTGGACTCATATTTTGTACCACGCACTACTTCTGGTTCCCAACCGTCGCTTGAGAGCATGGGTTGGAACAAGGACGCACATGATGCAGCAAAAAAGACAATTGCAAACTTTTGGTACTACTACACCATTCCCTTCCATGTAGCCAGGTAATTCTTTTTCGTTTAATTGTTTTAAAATTTATATTTAAATTTTAGAATCTAGATGTATCTCATTATCGAATTCAAATTTAAAGTTAAAAACTTAAAACTTTTCATTTTACAATACTTATGTAACTTATTAATTTATTCATGACATGTTTTAGGTCACCTTTTTGGTAAAACATGATTGATGCCATAACCATATGTGGGTCGGGGTTCAAAGCCCCTAGTGAAGATGAATTAAAGGGCCCACTTTTGACTCAAAAGGTGGCAGATGTGAAAGTACAATTAGAGGAGCAGCGCGTGCAGTGGAGGAGGATTGGTTGCACCATCATGACTAATGGTTGGACCGATAGGAGAAATAGGACGCTGCCGAATTTCCTAGTTTCCTTCGGAGGTAATTGTACTTCCCTTAATGCATTGAAATTTGAATTTGATTTAGTGATTAATAATTTAATATGGCTAATTTATGTTTTTTAATTTATTGAATAATTGGTTTTGCTTATTTTTTCAGGTGACACCGTCTTCATGAAATCCATTGATGCTTCTACCCAATTCAAAAACGCCACATACCTGTGTGAGGCTATAGAGGAGGTGATAGCTAATGTGGGGGAAGAGAATGTAGTGCAAGTGGTGACAAATAATGCAGCAAATTATGTTGTTGCTAGTAGATTATTGATGGAGAGGCACCCTACTATATTTTGGACTCCATGTGCCGCCCATTGCATTGACCTCATGTTGGAGGATCTTGGCAAGCTCCCATGGATCCAAACATGTGTGCATGCAGCAAAAAACGTTTGCAAATTTGTATACAATCACACATGGGTGCTTAACCTTATGAGACAATACACGGGGTTGAGGGAGTTGTCTCGTCCTGGCATCACTAGGTTTGCAACAAATTTTATCACGATGCAATCCTTGATTTGGTCAAAGGCAGCTTTAAGGCGCATGTTTACTAGTGAGGAGTGGTCTTCCTCATCCTTTTCTACAAGCACTGCAGGGATTGTTGTGGCTGATTGCATTTTTTATGAGCAAGGGTTTTGGACACCAATGGACGAGATTGTGAAGGTAAAATTTAATTCTTTATTATGTTTTAATTTTTAATCATATATTACTTTTATTTGTTTATTTTAGTTCACACTTATTTGTGAAACATGTTTGCACTTTGCAGTTTATTGAGCCCTTGCTAGTTCTCCTACGAGTTGCAGATGGGGAGAAGCCCGCAATGGGCTACATATATGAGAGCATGGATAGGGCCAAAGAGGCCATTAAATCAGTCTATGGTGGAGTTGAGGAGAAGTATCGTCCCATTTGGGATATCATTGATAGGAGATGGCAAAACCAACTTCATAGGCCCATCCATGCAGTTGCATGTTTCCTAAATCCGACCTTCCAATTCCGCCGTGATTTCCGTGCAGATAGAGAGGTTCTTAGTGGGCTCTACTCGACAATAGAGCGGATGTTGCCCGTTGTTACTACACAGATAGTGCAGGAGATAGATGCCTTCACTAAGGCACAAGGAGACTTCTTTGCACGTCAAATGTGCAAAGATAATAGGACAACATTACTGCCAGGTAAAAATATATTTAAGGGCATAATTTTCATCTTTTTATATTATAATTTATTATTAAATGTTGAACTTGAACTTGAAACTTGAAATGAGATTGATTTTGTTTCTTTTTCTCATCTCAGATAGATGGTGGGAGATATTTGGTTTTGATACACCGAACCTGCAATCCATTGCCATTCGTATATTGAGCCAACCATGCAGTTCATTTGGTTGTGAGCGCAATTGGAGTATGTTTGAGCACATACACTCCAAGAAGCGCAATAGATTGACAGTGGAGAGGATGAATGACTTGGAATATGTTCATTACAACCTTCGGCTCAGATACAGGAAGTTTTTTTACCACGACAACACCCCGATCAGTCTAGAGGAGGTTGATCCACAGTCTGAGTGGATCGGTGAGGCTACAAATGCAGTCTTTAGTGACGAGGACCTTGATTGGGTGGACCAGGCAGAGAGAGAGGCTGAGGTTGTAGCCATGGCTGAGGAGGAGGCTAGAGCACGAGGAGACATAGCTATTGTTGGTGAGAGTGGCATGGAGAGTCAGACACAGGCAGAGACTATGGCTGCAGCAGCAACATCATCCAGGACCCTTAGATGCCCTCATAGGAAGGATATTGGCTCCACTATGCCATAGAGTCATAGACTTATAGCTATTGTTTTACTTTTGATATTTCATATTTGTATGGAACATTTGATGTCATGGATTTCATATTCCATGAGTTTTGTATACATTTGACTAATTTTATATATCTAAGTATGCTATTTCCTTCAGCAGCGCAACTACAATTTGTGTACTTTATACTTATGTGATCGTTGTATACTTGTGCATGTGATCAAATTTGCTTTTATTTGTGTTGTATTCAATAAAGGGTGCTTGAAACAAGTTTTAAATCCTTAAAAATCTCTAAATTTCTAGGGTTTTTTCAACTTTTTTTCATTTTGCCGAGTCTGTGCCAAGTCCGAGTCCCAAGTCGCCGAGTCGAGTCACCCTCGCCGAGTCCGAGTCTCATTACTATGGTTGTGTTTATGTGTCTGAATTTGAATTAAAATCTTCTTATCTAATCTAATCCTAAAACTAACAATTGTATTATCATAACCTTTTGATAACCTTTGAGAACTCTTGATCTCCTTGAAGACTCTTGAGGTTCATTTTGTAGCTTTTTCTTGTTGAGGATATTGCATATTATTGTTTACACCTCTCTTGTGTGGAAGGTGTCTTTGTTTGTTATTTGATCTTGTGGCTCATGTTTTTTCACAATTCTAACATGCTATCAAAGCATGGATTCAATGAACCTCTTCTTGATTTTTAAGACTTTTTTCTCAACTAAGGTTATAGGAGCAAATTTGAAATTCTAACATGCTATCAAAGCATGAATTCAACGAACCTCTTCTTTGTTTTTTTTTTTGCTTTTTGGCTTTCTTTTGAGAAAAAAAAACAACAAAAAACAAAAAACAAGAAAAAAAATCAGCCACCCCACAGTCATTTGGGCGACCAATGCCTAACCCTTGGGGGGGGCTGAACATATTTTGTTTTTTTAGCAATTTTAGCAAGATTGGGAAAATCGCAATAACTTTTTGCTCAGTTATTGAAATTGGGCAAACAAGATATTGTTGGAAAGTTGGTTCCGAGCACTATTCAATGGTGCTGGTTTTCTTCTCAGATTTTGCTACTGGTGTATTCTATAGCCTGTCAAAGTTAGATGTGTTGTTTTCACTCCCGATCTCATAACTTTTTACCTATTTATCCGTTTTTTGCAATTCCAACGACGTTGAAACGGTCTTTCAAGGCTCTTTACAACCATACATGTACTTTTTCCATATTTTTCTCTAGGTACATTTTATTCATTTTTTTGTGTTTTCACACTCTGGTGAACTACTCGGACATTTTAGCTTTTGGAAACTTTTTGTTTGCATGGGATAACTTGTTTTAGGCTATTCTACATGTATTTCCAGCTTTCTATCCAATTTGGGCATTGTAGACATGTTTTGTAAGCAAATTCTCTTTTGCAAACGCACTAAGATAAAGTGTCATCCTATCGTGCCTTTTGTACTCGCACTATGATATAAAGTGTCATGGGTGGGTTGTGAGTGACTTTGTTTTCCCATCACACCTTTGTTAAGAGAGTAACCCTTCCACGACAACATCAAATCCCAGTGATGCATGCCTCATGCATGTGTGCCCTAGTTTGCACACCCCAAGTACTTTTTAGTTGCATGTTCAAATATTCTCCTACATGCACTTCTTGGTGATGTACAGATTCAGTGTACTGGTCCTGGCTCTCCCTTTTCGCATTATGGGGGCGTTTCTCCTATTGGTGCTAATGCTTCCTTGGTTTTGTTTTTTGGAGTGATCTATGTATCTAGTATTTGTTCTTATGTACTAGGCGGATGCAACGGCTGATAACCCATGCATTTCAATGAGATGGAGTATTTACCATATGGACATTCTTAGATTCCTATTTTTGGAAGCAACCTTCCATTTTCATTTGATCAGTGTTCTTCATACTATCAGTACCTATATTTTCGACTTGCATCTTGCATGTTGAGTAGTGTCATTGGGGTCACTCGTGCCGATTCATCTGCCATCTGTATCTTCAATTGCCAGATGTTTGTCTTTGTTTGCCACCTGATTCAAGTAGTGTCATCGGGGGAATTCATGCAGATTATTATCTTCTCGATCCTAATCATCACCTATTTTAGATGTGGTTCTTTATTTCAGCACAATATCAATCATATTTTGACAATTGTCTACAGCTTCTTCGTGCTTCAACGATGTTCTTCATGTTCCTCTTTTTTGGTACATTGTTTTGGAGGCTTCTCAATCCTTCACACTGTTTTGGAGGCTTCTTCAATCCTTCATTCATCTTTCTCTCTTTTGGAGACGAGATTTCTCCCATTGGATTTTTCTCCTTTTCCCTGGTTGTGAGAGATTAGATTGTTTGTACATGGGTACCTCACCAAGCCTTGTTTGTCGAGACCCATCATGCATTCTCTTTTTAGGGATTTTAGCTACTCTATAAGTTCAACTTAATGGGGGGTGTTAAGAGTAATCTTGCATTAGCTAATGATTATTAACCTTTAATTGATTATTAGTCTACTTCATTTCATGCACTTAAGCTAACCTTAGGAGTGTTTTTTTATGCTAACTAAGTGCTTTTTTATGTTAACTAAAGTGAGTTATTGTTAGATCATTTTGTCTCATTGCAAGTGATGCTAACACTTGTCATGATCTAATACCTTTATCATTTAGGGTTGCTCCTATATAGCACTCGAACCTCAACGTATTATCATCACCTTTTGATAACCTTTTGAGAACTCTTGATCTCCTTGAAGACTCTTGAGGTTCATTTTGTAGCTTTTTCTTGTTGAAGATATTGCATATTATTGTTTGCAACTCTCTTGTGTGGAAGGTGCCTTTGCTCGTTTTGATCCTGTGGCTCGTGTTTTTCACGATTCTAACAGATGCAAGTGAACACCAATAAAACCAATGTCATGATCTTTTTGTTAAAAAGGAACAAGGAACAAGTTCACTTTCTTTCTTAAAGAAGCCCATTAGAAATAGTAGAAGAATACAAGTACCTCAAGGTCGATTTCCACAACAAGCTTAGTTAGGAGACCTACTAGGAAAAAAGGATATAGGGAAGGTGGAAAGCTTCATACTTGCTACAAAACAGATGCATGAATATTGAATTATGGGATTAGAAAACCAAGATAATCCTTTTTTTCTTGCTTGTCATGTTAATAGTCCCTTATGGATGTGAAGTACGGGGTGTAATATGTCAAATCACAAATGGAGATAGGTAAAAAGAATTCAAAAGCATTTTATCCTAAGCAACCTCAAAATCAAAACTTCAGTCCCTTATGAGATCCTTTTGGCCCAAATAGGAACTTTCCCACTAGAGGCATTGACAATAACTCAAATGCAATGTTACCCCAAGTTTCTAGGACGGAGACGGCAAGGGATGGCAAGACGAGTCCCGAATTTTCCGATTTTTGAGGCCAAATTTGGGGACGGTGGGGGGACGGCTATATTAAATATAGGGAAAATTTAAAACATATAGTGAAATTTTAAATATTCATATGAAAACATGGATAAAGCATGCATAATATACATTATAGAACCTTAACATAACATTTGTGTTCAACATTCTTTGTCAATACTCAATACGCATTGAAAATTCAGAATTAACATATATGAATCATGATACAACCTCCAAGTTATAATTTATAAACTTATATCAAATTCCATAAGGTTATTTCCAGCTCACAAATTGGGTGAACATTTGTGATTACAGTGACGATTGTTTCACCTAGGTTACTAATTACTTGGCACAGAACAATAATGAATAGCTAAGGCGTCTAAAGGCAGAATTATTGTAGTTTGGTGGGAGTATGGACTACTGGAAGTAAATTCAATGCGGGTGTATTCTCTGATATGGATTTGAGCAATTAATGTTGGGACAATTGCTGCACTCAAGGAGTTTTGGGCATCAAATTACCTTAATATTCAGCCTATTTCCAATTGTGAAGAATTGTTTAAAAAGTTACCGAAGTCTTTGTCTCTAAAACCTATTAGTGAACAGCAAGCAAATAAATTAAAGTTTAGACACTTCTAGAATAAATTTTTGTTATTTTTATATATCTCTAATAGAGCAGCTAATATTTATCTTATGAGTGTTCCAAATATTGTGAAAATTGAAAACCTAGAAAACTGAAAACTGAAAATAATTTAAACCAACAACTCATAAACCAGAAAACGGAAAACTATTATATACTTTGGGGGACAATCGGCCGTCCCCGGGGGACGGCTCAAGCATCCCCTCGCCATCCCCGAGACAGTCAGCCGTCTCCCTTTCCCCATTAATCATTTCCCCGTTTCGAGGAGATTTCCTAACTTTTGGAAAAAAAAAGGGGATGCCAGCAGACCATCCCCCAACTGTCCCCCTATACCTGGGATGTCCTAGGGACAGGGACGAGCCATTTTAGAGGGGGGACGCATCCCCAGGTTTCCCTACTCAAACGTTATCTAAAAAAATTCAAAATATGGATAGCCATCACTAGCACATACTAGTTGTGGAGGGGGGATTAAGTTGTAGGAAGAAGACATGGATGAAGCATAAAACAAGTGGATGAAAAAATGGGATATTAAATTGCAAGAGTCTCCTAACTTTAATGAGGAAATTAAAAAAATTGTGTGGAAAAAAATTTAGGGCTGCCATTTGGATAAAGCAATTTGGTTGGAAGAAAGCTTATTATATCAAATAGTTTAACCCCACATGAGAACATGACCAAAAAGCATATTGGGAACTACAATAAAGGGAAAGCAAAGTTGTTAGTTGCACAGTTGAGAAACAAATCACATCAGCTTACATGCAAACCAATAGATGGACTATCCCTAAGGAAGATTGGAAAACAAGAACTACCTATTCTACAACAAAGGAATGGTGGAGATATAACAGCACTTCATCATGCCTACGAGGATATTCATATCCAAAATGAAAGCAACTTGAAAGTAGACAACCTAACCACCTTTTACGAGGAAGCAAAGTTTAACAAAACTACAAGTTTTTTTATCAATATCCATACACAAGATCCAATCAAAAAGAATTTGAAAATGCCTTAGGGTTGTAGCTCTTGGTCCCTTGGTCTACTTGGTCTCATGTACATCGTTGAGATCTTTCATTTCATCTCAAACATTTTTATATGAACAAAGCATAAATAAAAAGCGACTTGTGTTGTGAACCCCCCAAGAGGCTCAACAATTTGGAATTTCATTGTGGAATGCCAAGACATAATTGCAAATCATGTAACATGGGAAGTGAGGGATGGGAACAGTGCTTCATTTTGGGAAGACTCGTGGTGTGGGAAATCCTCCATTGGCAACACTCCGGGTTTAGATGAAATAAAAGAAGAGACAAAAAGGCTCTAGGGGAATAAGGTAGCCAATTATGGCAAGATGACTTCCAGTCAAGGAGGCCTTTGTTGGTGTTGGAATGACTTGCAAACTCTTAATGCCCCACAAGCACAAAAAGATGTACTAGCAAAAATCCTCAAAGAGAGGTTTTTTGTGCCTTCCAATGACAAGGATCAGGTTAGATGGTGTGGCTCAGCAACAGGCACATACAAGGTGAAATTAGGCTACAAAGCAAAAGAGTTAGCCATTGCTCGACAAGATTGGTCGTGCTAACTCTTTTGAGGGAAGAAATGCCTCCCCAAGGCCGGTGTTTTTGCATGGTTGACAATTCAAAGGAGAATTCTCACAGAGGATAGGTTAGCCAAGTTTGGAATTCAAGATTCGGGAAGATGTTCCCTTTGTAAAGAATAAGAGGAGACAACAAACCACCTTCTTTTGACCTGTCAGTATGCAAACGAGTGTTGGAATGCAATGAGAGACAAGTTAAATCTACAATGCCCAATGCTAGCAGATCTCTCAACACGGTTCAAAATGTGGCCACAAAAAGGAAACAAAACAATCTTTGGAGGAATCTGGCAGATAACGCCATCCTTAGTAATCTAGGAACTGTGGAAGGAGAGAAATAGGAGAATATTCCAAGGCAAAGAATTGAATAAAGACAGGCTATGGGATAAAATCGAAAGAGCCATTGTTGAGTTGGTTAATGAGGATGCTTGGAGCAATGAAAGCAAATAGAAAATATACACAAACTAGGATGATTGCTTGATCAAGAAATTCCCTGGCCTCAAGCCACCCCTTTTGAATGGAAATATAGCACCACAAACTGCCAAGGCAAAGAGAGCAGAAGTAGTCTGGAAGGTACCAGAGTCAGGGTGGGTAAAGGTGAATTTTGATGGAGCAGCTCGTGGAAACCCTAGTCCAAGCGGTGCTGGATGCATTGCAAGGGACTCACAGGGTAAAATCTTAGCAGAAAAATCCATATCGCTAGGAACATGCACAAACAATGAATCCAAATTTAGAGCAGCAACAATTGGCCTTCAGCTGGGCCTAGAATTGGGGTCAAAACAGATTCACTTGGCGGGTGACTCAATGATAACGATCAATGCAATTTGAAAAGGCTCCACCCCTAATTGGAAATTAAATCATCTATTGCAACAGATCAAAAAGTTGACAGACGGGTTCGAAGACTTCAAAGGAAGTCACATCTATCGGGAAGGAAATGTGGAGGCAGATGAGCTGGCAAAAAAGGCTTCTGAAACTGCTAGGTAGGAAAAATCATAGGACGGCGGAGGAAAACTCTGGGGCCGGAGTTAGTACCGACGGCGAAAGAAGTCCCTTGGCAGTAAATGCGAAATCCAAGCAGTACTTTCGACAAGACAAGGGTCATTATTGAAAGATCAAATATTTGCAAAATAAACAATTCCCGAGGTTAGAGAAAGATGGCATGGAGGACGGATTATTTAGAAATAATGTGAATATGTACTATTACCAAGGTGGCGGCAGCCAAGCACGCTTCAAAGGACCCAAACGGTGGCAAGGAATTATGATAAAAATTGTGTGGAAAAAAATTTAGAGCTGCCATTTGGATAAAGCAATTTGGTTAGAAGAAAGCTTATTATGTCAAATAGTTGAAACCTGCATGAGAACATGACGAAAAAGCATATTGGGAACTACAATAATGGGAAAGTAAAGTTGTTAGTTGCATAGTTGAGAAACAAATCACATCAGCTTACGTGCAAAACGAATGATGGACTATCTAAAGATTGGAAATTACCTATAGAATAGCACTCATGCCTACGAGGATATTCATATCCAAAATGAAAGCATCATGTATCTGCCAATATAAATTGATGTATGTCCATATTTGGTGCTCCATATATCCATATGAATCCATGTATGTGTGTCGATCCCCTATGTTGCCACTCATATCTGCACCAGTAGTCTATAACTTTCATTCCTTTTTCAAGTATTTCTTTCCTAAAATGAGAGTGTCGTAAGTGTATATATTGTGCAACAATATGAGGGTAGTCAATGACATTTTGTTTGCGCCAAATGTGAGCTTCGTGTGGATTTGTTGGTGATGTACCTGGCATCAGTGCATGTAGATCTAGCCAATATAAATCAGCTGCACTCAATGTGAAGAAGATTGTAGGTGTGCCAATCTGATGGAGCATGTCTGTCAATTCTACACGACATTTTGTCTAATATGATCTTGAACCTTGCAAAATAGTTCCAAATCGCATTAATCTGTCAACTAAATGTGATTTTGGCATATTTTCCATATGTTGACGTAGCTCACTTATGGTGATGGGAATTTCATGTAAACTTCTTTTGATGAATACTCCACTTGAATTTTGTGCACGATGTCTCATTATCATATTTGTTATATAATATTGAAATCATGGATGTTTACCAAATCGATTATCTTTGTAATGAATTAGGTGCTTACCAAATTCATGTAGATAGACTTGTTTGATTCGTGGCTCATTCCAATCACATCTGCCATTAGGAAATAATGTTGGAAAAGCCATATCAAATGATCCTAATGTATTATATTCATTTACTGGAGATTGATCAATTGTTGGCCAATCAATCAATGTTGTTTGATCTATATTTGGGTTATTAACCCATGCTTGAATCAACTCCATTTCTCTTTGTACATTAGGTGGTCTTGAAGCCATCGATGTAGTGTGATCAAGTATATTACTTTCATCACTTTCCATAACCGGTCCGATAATAACAATTTCATTTGTATTAGAATGAAATTCCATATGCACTGTTCTGAGATGGTTGAAAATATTTTCATCAGAGTTTATTGACAATTCATCAAGAGCATTTGCATCAATTGTCACATCAACGTAGAACTTGTCATGCATGATTTTATACTCGAGTGCTTTATAGACACGGTCTCTGTTCACTGTAAAGTGATAATTTGTGCCACGTTGATCTTTTCTTCGAACTATAATGATTGGAAGATCTTTAATAAAATGTAGCAATTTCTTTGCTATATTTTCAATATTTTGTGGAAAGTTTATTGTGTGTCCTTTATATTTATATTGCCCTCCTCTTGCATGTGTGACTTGCAATATTGGACAAACACGCGCAATCAACATTTCTTCTACTTGAGTGAGTTCTGCTAGTTCTATTGGTTGGGGACCAGGATCCATATTATTTGTAGCTGAAAATCTATTGATTCCTTTTTCCTGTTTGCATCTGTTGCATACAGAGCCCTCTGAAGTGCAAAAAACTTTGATTCCAATATAAGATTCTTGGAAAATATAGCACATTGATGGGGATTGGTAGTTATCTAGCCGACTACGAAACATCATTTGTATTCAACTAAAATCAGTGGCTAGTAATCCATTTGGATTTGTTGTGTTTTCATAACTTCCTTGTCTTTTTGAATGAGGTTGCTCTTCAAATGTGCGTTGACGTGTATTTCTTCTTATATCATTAGATTGCAAATCATTTGGTTGTCTCTTTTGTTTATTAGAATGAGACGGTTATGCACTTGTTTGTTCATGTCTATTTAAGTTTATATTTTGGTCCACTCTATTCTTAGCTTCCATTTGTTGTATTGTTACTTGCTTTTTTCGTCTAGCATATCTTTCTTAATCTGCTTCATTTCTTCATCTTCTTTGTTCATCTCTTTCTAAATCTGTCATTTGCTCCCTTTGTCGTCTTCGATATTCTCTTTGGTAATCTCTTTGATACTGTTTTCTTTGTTCTTCATATTCAAAGTTTCTCTTTGGTCGAACCATATCTAGCAAATAAAATATATCTAAATGTTGATTAAATAGAATATATCCCACGATTTCTAAAATTAGCGTGAGAGATGAAAGATACATCTGACTCATTGGTGTGTTTCAGAGTATAATAATTGCTTATAAGAATGTAAAATATGAAAGTTGATGAATGAATTAAAACACTTGTTTTTATATTTGTTGAACTACTAAAATGAATTTTAAATAGTAAAACCAAATTATTTAATTATTTAATTCTATTTGTGTGCTTTGTTTTTAAACTAAAATACTTTGTAAGCGTACACATAAGCATAAATTAATTAAAATTACATATAAGTCAAAGGATAAATACCTGTAATTGAAGAAATTAAGAATTATCTAGTCGAGTTGAATTAACATAGACGTTGCAATAAATGATTGTTGAAATCCTGATTACAAGTATAACTGTGACTATTAATATCAAATTTTAACTTCAATAAAATTATATAAATATATCTTATATGATTATTATTAGTAATACTTTATTATTTTTATTATTATGTAATTGTGAATTTAATTCAAACACATATAAATCATCAAGAACTACACTAAACTAATACAATTTGTTGGAGACACGTCTTTATTGTTTATTTTTGACATATTAAAATATTTAAAGAAAACATAGTGGCTATGGATTAATAATTCCAATATATGATAAAAGATGGGAGAATCGAAGAACAGAAGTACCTAACGAATTTTATGGCTAAGTACAATAATTTATAGTCTATGTTACAAAATGGTATTGAGACTATACATTATGTTGAAATGCATTACAGAAAGGGAAATTATTAGACTAGAAAAGAGAGAATTTTGCAGAAGGCATACCCAGAATTTACTGGCAAATGGGAAACCTCCAAATACAATTTTTGCTATTCCATTATTTCCAATGAGCTTCAATGCTTAAGTTCATTGTCATATTTTTAAAATCCCATGCACGTTTGTTTTAGTAAATGGAAGGTAAGTAATGTTGAACAAATCTCATTACTAAAGCCAGGAGAAGATAACTGTTAAAAACTTTGAATCCAGATTGTAATGAGTTATGTGAGTTATCGAGGATTCTGAGGGACAAATATTGGTATAAATTGCATAAATGGACAAATTAAAACTGTACTAAAATCTATCTAACGACTAAGAAGTGGTTTTTACAGCTCTTTCTACCCTTAACTACATCAGAAACATCAAATGAAAACATTTCGTTCCTCTATGCAACAACGGCTGACACATATTTTGATTTATATTTTTTATTTATTTATAATGGAAATGGCCATTCTAACTAATTTTCTCATTGGGGTCCATTACAGTACTACTTATGTGTGATATGTTGTGTGTAGAAACCGGATTAGGGAAAACGTTTGGTTATTTTGACTTAAAATGGACTCCTGGATTCAACAAGATTTCATGATTAGAAACATGAGCAGCAGCCATCATTGCCTTAAAAATATCCAGAGCTTTGACAGAAAGAAGTGCAATTGGTATTGCAACTTCCGCTTCAAAGTTGTCCTTGCCATCGAATACACTTACCTGGGTCTTCTTCTTTTTTGAAGTTCATAGAGATTTCTTGGCAAAATCCTTCAAACCAGGAAAATTGTGCTTCTTACAAAAAGTGCCTCTACCAATTTCAAAAGAATTGGGAACATGTTGAATAGAACCATTTAAATGCTCTGAAATTGTTTGAAAGTCTGATGCATTAGAAGCATGTTTGAAGTTACATTGTGCAATTAAATGCTGATAGTGGGTTAACATTCATTTGCTCCTTAAAAAGGTTTGAATGCAACCTAAGAAAGTACAACAGAAGGAAATATGAAAACAGAGGAAGAGAAATTCTATCACAGGCATTTCACATTTTCCTCCTCTTTGGGTTTTGCAAGCATTTAACACAGTTATACAAATAATCTTAGTGGGAAAAGTTATACTGGAAAAGTATTCATGGAACTTACCTTGAAGAAGCGTCGTGAAGTTCGGGCAAAGCCTGTTGGTCGTGTTTTCTCTCGAGCAAAACTGAGACATAAGCAGGAACAAATCTTTCTTTAATATTTGTGCCTGGAGAAGCCTTTGCCGCACTCGACTTCATCTATGAAAACTCTGTCATGCATCGATTATGTTCTGTACTTGCGAAAATACCTCCCTAATGTGTACGGTTATTAAATGCCACGATTTTCAAAAGTGCCTTCCTTAACCTACACCCTCACAAACTCATTAATGTGTATTCACTTTATCCGCCACTCATCGCGTTTGTTTATTTGCTTCTTTATGAACGACTTTTCTAAATTTATGCGGATCACTATTGATGGTGAGGATTTTAAATTAATCCGAGATTTAATGTATGGTTATTATGTACACGGAATCTTTTAGCTCACCTGCGCTGTGACTGTAGGAAACGCCTCTCGGCGTAATTACTCAATATCACTTTTTTAATTTAATTTGAAACTTAGCCAAATATTAAGTAATTAAATAAATGATTTCCTCAACACAACATTAGCCTCGGAAATTAAAAGACTAAGTGATCTTTGAAGGGCTACTGAGAAGAGAACATTACAGGTCGGCTATTGCAAAGTCACAACTAGGGCTTGGGCATGCAATCAAGCATATAATTTTATTTTTTCAACATTGTTGATGCAACTATGTGGAGAGTAGTCAAGGAAGTGCAGAGGTGATCATGTTATTGATTCTCATTGGAATAATATGTTAATTTACATGTATAGGCTACTAGCACTTACAACTTTAAGAGGTACAAAGGATGTGCCAATAAGAAATTCAGGGGAATGCCATCATCGTCTTCTCCTTGCACCCAACCATCATTATCCTAATCATTAATTCCTTCGGGATTTTTCACAAGACAAAGTATTTTGTTATACATAAAAAAATATGCACGTGCAACTACAAAATAATCATACCCCTATAAAGATAGGAACTACAAAATACCATTCAATGTTCATTTTGTAATGAAACACCAAGTCATCTCAACATGTACAAATATAATCATCCACAAAACTTAAAACAACTATACATACATCTAGAAAATATGAAAATGTCCATTAGTATTTTGACATGCCATTCCAAGCCACAACTATTTAGATTAACATCATATTTTTGACAAGTCAAATGAAAAAACAAAACCAACAAAGCTAACTAAAAAAATAGTCAAACAAGCTCACATTTTAAAAAATAGCCTTTACATGGACCCTTTAATTGGTCACCAATTTTGTCGAACTTGGCACATAATGATCAAATAGCACCTCAAAATGATTTGGCATTTAAATCAAGTCTCCTCACCACACTATCATAAAGTTGTATATATATCCTAATTCTTTGTTGAACGAAAATCCATACTGAAAGTTCCTAAATGTCATAGGAAGAAACATAACCATCTCAACAACTTAGAGATCACTAATGTACTATAAATTAAATCTCCTTCAAGCATGTCATTGTAATTATCTTAATTTTGATAAGTGGTGGAAGCAATAAGAGCTTTAAAATTATCAATAACACTTACAAAAACCTCAAAATCAAGGATAACAACTTCAATCATTTTTTAAATTCAGTTCCTCTTTCTTCCTTCTAAAAAACAAACCTTATACAAGAACACATTACTACTTTTTTTAAAAATTTATATGTGCCCATAGTTACTAACTTTCAAGGATAAGATGAACCTCTAAATTGAGTTGCAAATGTATCAAGCACAAGACTTGATTTTAAAATAAATTAAATAAATTCTAAGAAGATATTCTATCCAACCTACGTATCAAGATTTGTTGAAAAAAGTGAGTTAAGCCTTGTGGCCCCCTGATGAGTACATGCAACAATTTTATGTGCAAATCAATAACTACACTTGTATTTTGCAACCATAATAAACAAATTGACTTATCTAAAGTCGCTGCAAAATTTCAGTATGCCATCACTAGTTGGGGTTAAGATTACTCTTCCTAAGCAATCACTACACTTTTTTTTTAATCATATTATTTGCAGTTTTGAAAAGCAACAAGTTACATTTAAATGTATTTAAGGTATCTATACTAATTATATATTTTGACTTCTTTCCACAAAGTAATAAAATTAAATTAAGAATGACTTGTACTAAACCTTTTTTATGCAAACAATTTATTTGTACAAAGTAAGAAGAATGCAAAGACTAGTGACAAGCAACTATGGGCCCTTCTTTACAAATATAAATGTCATTTTAAATTATTTTTATTAAGTAGTGAGTATTTATTGTTGTAAGGCATCTTTATTTTCCACTCTTATTAAGTAGGTGGTTTGTCATATAAAGCATAAATCTGGTTTTGTGACTAGGAAAGCACCATGCTAATTCAAATATTTGCACCATTTACAAGTAGTTTCTAATGTCCAACACAATTTAGAAAACAAAAAATTGTTTTGAATATTCAATTTGTTATTTTGGTAGTATTGGGGCATACCCCAAGTGCTTTGAGAGTTTGTTTGTGCATTGTGTTGAATTCAAATCTTTGCATTGTTTACAAGTACTTATAATCCCAAACATAATTTAAAAAACAAAACAAAAAATATTTTTATTTTGAATATTCAATGTTATTGTGGTAGTATTGGGGCCCAGGTCCTAATGCAAAATTTTAGTACCCAACCACTAGCTGGCATTGAGATTACCCTTCCTAAGCAATCACTACTCCACAATTTATTTATTTATTTATTTCTATTATTTGTAGCTTTGAAAAGCAATGAGTCGTAAATAAATCTATGTTAATCATATATTATTTGACTTCTTTCCACAAAGTAATCAAATTAAATTACGAGAGGGTTGTAGCAAAAAAAAATTATGCAAACAATTTACTTCTGCAAAGTAAGGAGAATGCAAAGATTGGCGAGGAGCAACTATGGGCCTTTCTTTACAAATACATCATTTTAAATCATTTTCATTAAGTAAATATTTATTGTAAATAAGGCAATTTGTTTTCCACTCTTATTAAGGGGGTGGTTTGTCATATAGATCATAAATCTGGTTTTGTGACTACGAAGGCACCGTAAATTCAAACCTTTGTGCCATTTACAAGTAATTTGTAACCCCAACACAATTTAAAAAAGAAAAACAAAAGAAATTGTGAATATTCGATGTTATTGGGGTAATATTGGGGCACAAACCCAGGGGCTTTGAGAGTTTGTTCATATAATATTAATTTTAAATTATGTATTCTCAGGAATAAAGTAAGCTCACAAAAGGGTTCTATAGAAAGTAATCATGAGACGTTTTGAGCCTCAATCTACTATTGGTACAGGATTAATGACCATAGACTTTGTAAATTAATCTAAGATTTGTTAAGAGAAAGAGACAAGATCTGGCAAAGCTATAATATTTGAGACAATTTGGATTGGAGTGTTATGAGATTGTGTTATATATACAAGCAAAATTGGTAAACTCGATGTATTGTTAAAACACCTCCTACTTCATTATTGTCTTGGGTTTATCATAATTTCTAAAATATAAATCTAGGAAGCATCTAACAACCAATGCCCTTTAGCTTACGCTTTGTGATGGATACCAAAGGTTGATCAATAAAACAACCTCTTGCCCACCACATGGGCCATATGGTTTTCCATCTATACTAGCTAAAAATGGTATTTTGCAACCATTAAAACACAAAAATTATGCTCAAGGTATTATATTGCCTTGTTGAGTTCTTCAAGTGCAATAATTTTGTTACACCCCAATTGTAGAGTTACTATTTACTATTACTGCATAGGGAAAATATGAATGTAATGTGAATTTTGGAGATGAATAAATTATGCATGTACCTTATTATCAGTTTGAATGTTATCTCATTTGATGTTATCACAATTGATGTTATTCATGGTGAAATACTGCATTTATGTGAATGAAAGGTTATTGAATTATTATTATTTTAACTTTGGAGATGTTTAAACATACTGCATATGTTATGAACAATTGGTTGTCATGTGCATGTGTTAGTGGATGTCGGTATGTGTTTCATTCCTCTAGGCAGAGGGGAAGTATCACTCGGGAGAAGATCTTGATCAAGTAACCAGTAAAAGTAAACTATCTGAGCATATACACACACCACATTAGAATGATTGAGTTGAGTCAGTTCATGGGTAGTAGGTAAGTCATCCTTAGCTGATATGTTTGCATTTGAGAGTCTTGTTTACTACTGCATGCATTATTGGGTGATGCTTATCTATTTGAGCTTTTGAGATCTTTCTTGTACTATTATGATTACATTGACAAGTAGGACGTACATGGAAGTATGTGTATATATATGCACATGTGTGTCAATGGGATCTAACTACATGTATATGCATATGTATAGATGTACCACACGTAAAAACTCATCAATATGATGGTAATCGTGAATGACTATATGTGAATCGGATGTGAACATATATATATATGTGTATAGTATATACACATATCCATATGTATATGCATATTGATACATCCGTACGTTGGCAAATGGACACGCTCATACGGATGCATCAATATAGATATACCTACACATACGTGTACATAGAGGTATATACATTTATATATATGCACATATTTAATATAATGTGTTTATTATATACTATCTTGCCTATATATATATGTTATTGAATTCGACTATCTCTTATTCAATTGAAGCCGATTTATAAGGTTGTTTAATAGTCGATAAAGACAATGAAATAAGAGGTCGATAATAGTCATTATTGACTATGTCAAATGAAGCTGAATTAATAGCTTATAGTTGTTAAGTGTAAACCGATTATCTTTCAAATGACATGCGGTTTATGACATTACATTTCATTTGATATTGTTGTCTGCGGTTAGCTTGACTTGGTCAACGCTATGATAAAGAGAAATTTTGACTTTTTCTAAATGACTTTAAATGTTTAATCGACACATTCCTTAAATTCAGTCGATATGTGCTAAGTGTTATAGAATTACTGTTGATTGTTTCTCTCCATCAGAAACCGTGCCAACTTGATAATAGAATAGAGGCTTTGGCACCACCTCTTGAAAAAAAAAATTGTTGATGTCTTTGTTGGAGTATAATTTGAATTCTCCATGTGCATTTTGAATTAGTCTTTGGATTGTTGTCAAGGAAACAAGTCAATCTGTAGGAGGTTTTGTTGAGTCTGAGCTTATTTGATCACCACCTTATTGCTAAGTTACATGTGTTACTTTGCATGGAGCTTGTTGTCCATTTACATGCCTAAACCATAGGCTTTGAGGTTGCTTGGTTGCTCTATAAATAGCTAAACCATTTCATTTGAGAGGGATGCATTCTTTCCCAAGAGATTATACATCTTTTGTAATTTATTATTTATGAGTTATTACCTGCCATACGTATCTTATTTTATGAGTGAGATATAGAGAGTGTTCTATTGTGAGGAAAGAGGTGACATTTTTGTTGAGAGAAGTAAGCTATCAACAAGTGAGTTAGAGTTGTTTGTGAGAAGTTGATTATCAAGCTAGTTGTTGTTGAAGAGGACTACATTGTTGTCTTTAGTTTGGATAAAGCGATAACAGGCATGAGGATCTCTTCTTCTTTGTTACTTTACTTTGAATGGTGTGTTTTGCATGCATGGTTGAGATGTCTTTTCTAGTATATGCATTAGAGAGTTTAAATTACTTTGAAAAGGAAAGTGAAGCTATTATGTTGTTTTCATAATGTGTTTTTATGTACTCCATAGGAGATGGGTTTTTATCATAGGTATTATATACTAGGTATGATTGAACATAAAAAGCACATATGGTGCATTTAGCTAAGTTATTGATTTAACTAGGAAAGCTTGAGTTTACTCCTAGGTCAGACAATCCAATATGAGAGGGAATTTAAGTACTTACATGTAAGTAGGGTTATCCAAGTATATAGGTTCTTTGGAAAGATGGACTATCCATAGAAGGAAATACCTAACTTGTGTACTTACTAGTTAAGTAGGTTTATTCCAAGTAGATTAATATGGTTGCAGGTTATCTAGGATGAAGTACTATCCATTGAAGGAAATACCTATTTGTAGCTTAAGACAGTCTTAAGTCAAATTGGCCAGGAGTAGTGTATGTGATGGATGACTCTCAGTAGAAATATTGAATGTAACTCTTTGATCAAAGTAGTGTGAATGTCTGAGACTCCGCTCTAGATTTTGTGACTACCGAGACTAACACTATCAGTTCACCGTGATCCAGTATTACATGCTAGACAGAGATTGTGGGCTTACAAGTTCTAGTTATGTAGGACACAACACTATGCTCAGTTGGTTGTCATTATCGGTTACTCTACCAATCTCTTCGTCGAAGGGAAGGGCCATCTATCAAATGATAGATGTGCGGGGGACCACATTATGAGTCTGTGGTTGGTGGAAAAGCACCTAAGTGATGCTTCTCCTCCACAATAGGCAACTAAAGACCAAGATTTGAAAGAAAGGATCTTGGACCGTCTTACAACTATTTGTTCTAAAGATCTTTGAGCTATGTATGAAATTGTATGCTTTCTTGCATTGATGTATTTTAAGAAATGAAAAGGACATCATGTTGTAATATGTTATGCATCTTGTTTGGAAATTATCAATAAAGAAGGAAAAAATTTATTGTAATGGCATTGTTACTTAGTTTATTTACTCGTAAAGTGTAAAATTAGAAATTTTAATTCATTAAAGGGTTAGTAGGTTACAAATTTAAGGGTTTTCATTAGACTTGGAATTTCCACACCTAGTGGACAAATGGGCAAGCACACAAAACCAATATAGAAGCACTTGTTATGAGTATAGTTCTTTTCTAGGATGCTGAGATAAAAAGACAAATGCTTTGAAATTTAAGGATACTCTGTCTTATCCAAAGATATATAGGAGTGGATAAGCTAATTTACCTAGTGCTTGCAAAGTTACTCCTTCAAAGTGTTTTTCTAAAATGCAAATAGAGCTTTTGGTGCCTATTTGGAGAGACAAAAGATGGATTAATAGAAATCTTTCTTCTTTAATGCAAATAATGTTTTGTACAACAAGTATGGACACAAGTTTCATATTTTCTAACAACTGAAAAAATAAATGGGGGCCAATGACCTTACGATTAATAATTGCATAGGTGCCTAAGTATAGAATACTAGAAAGTAAAAATGATTCAAGAAGAAAGTATTGAGTTGATTACTTCTCCATTAGAGCTCATCAATCAAGATAAGACTAAAGAAGCTAAGGCTCCCAAACATTACTTGTGTTATTTGACACCACCAAGAAACAATGTTGTGCACCTTTCTGTAGAAAGTAGCTAAAACCTTTTAAGGGTGCATAAAAAGCAACTTATAGGAGACTCTTTTTGTGCCTTGCAATGGAAAAAAACACTAGGAGAAGAAATCTAGATGATTGGGGACCACAAGAGCAAATGCCAAACTGCACATTTTTTTTGCATACAACAAAAAAAATTAGAGAGAATTCTTCTTTGCAGTTACAAAAACCTGATACTTTAAGCATAGACCTGCTAGACACAATCATGTCTAGAATTGCTTCCAAAAGGATGTTGAATCATTACAAATTGATGCAAAAGCAGAGATGCTAGTCTATTTTTCTGTGGGAAAATAGTATTAAAATAATATTTAGTAATTAATTAATTAATGCTCAATATATTGTATTATATTGTATTCTTCTAGATAAGATCGTTTCTTCAATTTTCTTCAGTTTCTTTTTAGAAACTTGTTGATTTTGTAAATTTGTAAAATCTATGTGAATCAATCATGCTTCTTATTAATATCATCAATTGTTTTTTTTAACTATCTAATTTGTAACAGATAGATCTCTCAAATGGAGTACCCCTATTTTTGTTGAAGTAACATTGATATATGGTTCCAAAGAAGAATGTAATAATATAAAAAGCATGTTGGTATCTAATTGTACTACTAAGTCCTAACCAAGTAACCAATCATGTGAGAGGATGTATAAATCAAGAAAACCAAACTGTTTGTCACTTATTCAACATAATCTTCTTAAAATTTTAGTCGCTTTGTGTGATACCAATCCACTGACTTGTGATGTTTGGTCTTTTAAAGTACAAGAGCCAGTATAATAGCACAAAACTGTGAAGAAATATGATAAACAATGTATAACATTTGTAAAGAGGAATGTAACAAGTTAAAATATGAAGATGCTCTAATCTCTTTTAATTACTCTATGTCAAATTACCTCTGGCAACCATTGCATTTATGGTATCAACAGTAGGTGGTCATTCAATACTAACTAAATAATCCTCATGTGAAACTATCACAAAAATAACCTCAAGAACAAAGAAAACAAAATAAATAAAATTCAAAACCACCAAAAAATGTAAAATCCATTTCACAGGTCAAAATATCTCTACGTGAAGAAGCAAATAGGGATATAATGCTAGGTGTTACAATAATATTATGAAAACAGTCATAGATAAAACAATAGAACCAATGCCTTAAATGTAAGACATATCAACATGATTGTTTTAGAATGAAATATAACACAACAGAAAATGATCTGGCAGCATACAGATTTCCAAACCAAAAAACTCACTGAAACCATGGCATGTGACTTACCGCAAGATTTTGCAGAAATTTTGTCATGCTGTAAACATTGCCGTTGAGAAAAAAAGGGCAGAGTTTGTAGGAAAAATATTATGAGACCCTACTAAAGCAAAAAAAATTTATGAATGAGATTAATCAAAATCAATCTTACAGTTGTTGCTTCAATCTTTCACAATAAACAAAATGTAGATATAAAAATATCGGGGTTTTAGAGCTACGACATTCTTGGGCTCGAGCCAAGATTTACGCAGCCTTTTAAACAAAAATTTGGTTGCGAGTTAAAATTTGTTTTTAAGAGTGAGGCGAGGAATGTTTCAAATGCCTCAAAGTTTTTTTCCTCAGCGTGAGACAACTTTCCAGGTGAAAGCTACTAGAAACTAGCAATCACACCTCGGTGTGGAATGGGTAAGTCGAAGAGATGTGCATGGTCAATTATGAAAAATATTGGTCTATTGTTTTGCATAAATTTGTGTTGAGTCTTTGTACAAATGAAATGCATTTTTGATGGTTTGGAATAATTGTATTTTGGTCTTAACAGACACTATGGAAGGTGTTAGTGTTTGGTAGCTTCAGGGGATATTTTCTCCTTAATTTATTCTAATTAAAGGCAAGTCAACCTACATATTTTTTGATATTTATTCTTTCAAGTAGCCGAACTAGGAGAGAGGTCTCTTGGATTGGTATATAAGGAGGATAGAGTCCTCCCATTTGAAAACAAGTTAATCTAATTCATTTTTCTCTCAAGTTTGCACTTTATTAACAACCCACCATTTCTTCAGTAGCAGATTGCCATCCTTGAGCAATATATCAAATTTCAAGAAGAATTATATTCTTTTGTATTTTTCATCAAGGAGAATTGTCTCTATACATTGTATTAAGTTCGGCCTTAAGTACGGCCTGAGTTGTAAGCAGATTTCTGCTCTTATTCATCCAATATATATATATATATATATATATATATAAGAGATCATTTCTTGTTGGGTTTTTCTCCCTCGAGTAGGAGGGTTTTCCCAGGGTATCTTGTTGTGTTCATTGTCTTATGTGTTGCATTTCCTGATTGCTTTCATTTCTGATCCTAAAACTAACATGGTATCAGAGCGGGTTCAAGAAATCCGATCAAATTTGTTTAAGCATTCCAGAGGAGTTTGTCATATACTGTGATGAGGGGTGGTTGAGTGTCTTAGCTGTGAAGGGTTGTTGCATTGTTTGTAGCTAGCATGGTTTTCTAGGTGGAGTCGTATTTCCATTCCAAATGCTTGGAGTTGGGCATGGAAAATCTTTGATAACTGTTGGAGTTGTTTCTTGGAGGATTTGGATGCCTTAAGGGGTGTCGTACAAACCTAGGTATGATTGATAAATTATGACAGACCTAATCCTTGTCCTTCCTTGGTAGATAGAGGTTGTTTGAAGATTGTTGGGTTAGTCTGGTGGTGATCCATAACATTGAGAGGTATCATATGCATGATTGGATATGGATTTTGATGGTTTTCATGGTTGTCATGACTTGCAATAAAGTTTTTTTAGTCCTGTAACTTGGTATCAATCATTATTAGACTTGTAATTGTTATATCCTTACCTTTTGAGGGTTTTGGAATGTTGTTGGGTGAGTTTGATGTTATTGAACAATCTTGTGAGCTATTCTTGGTGAGTTTGAAGGTGTTGGAAGGAGATTTTCATTGTCATTTGGCCCTGCAGCATTGGATAGCAAACCTTAGGATAGATGCACCAGGTCAAAAAGGATTAATACCAAGGTTGTTAGAGCAGATTTTTTAAAACCAACCTAGCACTTTCCTCTCAAAGGTGGAGTTTATGAATGCAAACATTAATGTTGGAGATATTCAATGACACTAAAGGTGGTGAAGATAAGACACAACTATAGGTCTATCTCAATGGTGTACCAACAATAAAGAGATAAGTATTTTACGCTTGTACCCTTGAATAATGTTCATGAATTTTATGTAGTTATTAATTCATGCAATAACCTTGGAATAGTTTAGGATTAATACCAAGGTCGTTAGAGATGATTTTTTAAAACCAGCCTAGCACTTTCCTCTCAAAGGTGGAGTTTATGAATGCAGGCATCAATGTTGGATATATTCAATGACACTGAAGGTGGTGAAGATAAGACACAACTACAGGTCTAGCTCAATGGTCTACTGACAATAAACAGATAAGTATTTTATGCTTGTACCCTTGAATAATGTTCATGAATTTTATGTAGTTATTAATTCATGTATGCTTCTAGCATTGGTATTTCTCTTTGGGATAGTTTAGTTCTATGAACTATTATTAAACTCTCTAAAATGCTTCCAGGACGGATCGAGGAGCAAAAGGATGATGAGAGATTGCATTCAAGGGAGGAAGAGCTTGATGCATCCTGTGAGGAAGTCATGCAAGAAATGAACAAACATGAAGACATAGCTTGGAGCCATGGGACTGAGTTGGTGGCACATAGCTTCACTAGAGACATCTCTCGAAGAGGAAGAACCTATATAGATTGTCATTACGATCAGTTTCTTTGAAGAGGAGGAAATAACATTCAGAGGGATTCTGACAAACCAACATAGGCAACCTTGGACGAGGAGGTCAGGAGGTTGAAGCAAGTACTTGGAGCTTCAGGAGGTTGATGCAAGTACTTGGAGTCACATCATCATGAAGACTTGTTGTAATCTATATTTCTCTAAGACAGAGAAATATGAGCTGAAAGCCCTTGTAGTGTATATTTCTTTGAGATGGAGAAATATGAGGTGAAAGCCCTTGTAATGTATATTTATCTAAGACGAAGAAATATGAGGTGAAAGCCCTTGTAGTGTATATTTCTCTAAGATGGAGAAATATGAGGTGAAATCCCTTGTAGTGTATATTTCTCTGTCTATACACTCTGAGACAAAGAAATATGAGGTATGAGGCTTTGTTCATCTCTAAGACTGAGATGAGACGTCATGTTGAGAGACTTCATGATGACATCATGTTGAGAGACTCTATGATGTACCCTTGTACTTGTGTTTCTTTCCACACATGGGAGTAGCCATTATGGACGTCATGTTGAGAGGCTCCATGACGACATCACGTTGAGAGACTTTGTGATGAACACTTGTACATGTGTTTCTTTCCACATATGGGAGTAGCCATGGTGGACGTCATGTTGAGAGACTCCATGATGACATCATGTTGAGAGACTCTGTGATGAACCTTTGAGCTTTCCACAAATAGGTGTAGCCATTGTGGGCATCATGTTGAGAGACTCCATGACGTAGATATCTAAAAAATATCCCCCTAGCTAAGAGGGACTGTTAGTGTTTGGTAGCTTCAGGAGATATTTTCTCCTTAATTTATTCTAATTAAAGGTAGGTTGGCCTACATATTTTTTGATATTTATTCTTTCAAGTAGCTAACCTAGGAGAGATGTCTCTTGGCTTGGTATATAAGGAGGATAGAGTCCTCCCATTTGAACACAAGTTAATCCAATTCATTTTTCTCTCAAGTTTGCACTTTATCAACAACCCACCATTTCTTCAGTAGCAGATCACCATCCTTGAGCTACATATCAGGTTTCAAGAAGAATTATATTCCTTTGTATTTTGCATCAAGGAGAACTGTCTCTATACACTGTATTAAGTTCGGCCTTGAGTAGGGCCTGAGTTGTAAGTAGATTTCTGCTCTTATTCATCTGATATATATATATATATAAGAGAGATCATTTCTTGCTGGGTTTTTCTCCCTTGAGTAGGAGGGTTTTCCTAGGGTATCTTGTTGTGTTCATTGTCTTATGTGTTGCATTTTCTAATTGCTTTCATTTCTGATCCTAAAACTAACAGAAGGGGGTTGTGAACTAACATGTGTTTGGAATTCCCTAAAGAGATATACACCCCTTAAGCTCTCCTAAGTTTTGGTGATTCAGTGTGCACCAACATTCTTATGTTGCTTTGAAAGAGGATTGCTAATTAAGATAATTGCATTAGAGTTAGATGATGTGTTGCTATGGTTTGCATTGAGGTAATCATTTTGGGAACTTGGATTTTGAGCTTAGGTGGTGCATTTTTGTGGTTTGTAAGATCCTCTTATGTTGCACCTAGAGCTTGGAGCATGCACAATATGGTGGTTAAGGTTTAGGTGTTTAGCTTTTAAATCCTGCAAGTATGATAGTTTTTAAATTATGCAAGTATGATATTTTTCTTGAGAGCATTTAGGGAACCATTGAAGTTAGGGAGGAAATTGCTCAAAGCTTCCATGTTTGTAAAGGGATTGTTGATATTAAGAGGGTTAACTTAAATATTAGAGCAAACCTTGTAGAGAAAATGGGGCAGGAGTTGGGTCTGAAATATGGTAACAAAATTTGTTGTTTTTCCAGAAGTGTGAACTCTATTTTTTTCAAATACTTCCATATATCAAGGTTGTGTGGATGTATATACACAAGTGAAATTTTGGACATATGCTCTATACATTCCCTGTACCCTTACAACTATGCATACATTCTGGTAACCTTGCACCTGTGTACCCAAGTTTTGGGAGTTTGCATTGGTGTGACATAACACCCTGTATACTCCTGCAACTCCATAAATTTTGTAACTTTGTTCACCCTGCATGCTCATCACCTGTGTGCCTTATGCAACTCTACTCTCAAACAACCCTGCACTTGTACACCCTGCAAATCTACTACTTTTGTACCCCCATGGACCTTCCATACATGTTTTGTATAACTTTAAAACTTGTGAACTCATGTAGTTTGCAGCAATTATTTTTTATAATTCATTTTAATGTTTATCAAGTGGTACGTCTTATGATTGTAAACATAGTTTGGTGTAGGACATTTACATAGTCAGAAGTATAGGTAAGAATTCACATATTATGCACATGGATATGTATACATAAGTTGTACATAGGTTACATAGTATAAAGTTCATGTAACTGATCACATATCTTGTAGGTACATCTCATATGCACATATTAAAGAGGGTGTGTCGTCATTTCCATATAGGTGATCATAATAGATTTCCCTAAGAAAAGTGCAAAGGTCCTCCAACTTAGTGCAACTCTCTTGGAACAAGGACAATATATCTTGAAGCTTTTCAATGTCCACATCTTTTACTTGAGGCGTTGTTTGGCATACATCTTTGAATTTGTGGACAATGGTATTTCAATTGTTTGTGATAGTAGTAGCAAGATGTTTGACATCAAATCCAAGACATTGTGGTTGATTAATAAACACACAAGACTCTGCTACATTTGGTTG
>VDFB02353052.1:0-38546 GCA_007258455.2 Sequoia sempervirens
GTGATCCTTAATTTCTGTAACAACACTCTTTTCACAGATGCAAGAACACTAGGAGTAGCAAGGAGAGCATCAACTAGAGACTGGACAAGCAGGAAGAACTGAAGATGATACAAAGAAAAGTAGTTGGGATTCATCATTTAGGCAATGAGGGGTCCTGTTTATCTTTATGTGCATTCTTTCTCTTTTCTATCTATAAATGTATAATTTTTTTCCATTATATGCATTCAGATAGTTAGTCCCACAGCTTGTGTGGGACAACATACAATTATATAATCAATAAAGACTGCAACTTTGAAAATATTGTGCACTTTCTCCTATGTTATATGCATCTACATAATGCAATGTTGTATTGTAGTCTTCTGATATTTCTTTATGCAAATGAATATGACATAGCAGAGTTAAAAATGTACCTTATTTTTACTTGTAAAAATATAAACAACACTACCTATTTAGGCTAGTAGCAAAAATAGGAAACATTTTTGGCAACATCTGCTTAATTTTTGTTTGATAAACATCATGACCAGCTGCCTAGGCTTATCCATTGGGCACAGAGTCACTTAGAAACCAAACAAGACTTGAAAAAAAACTTTTTCATGTTGTAACTCAACAGAATAGTTCATGACACCTTGAAACTTATTCACACTACCAAAACCTTGGAAAGAAAACTACCTAACTGTGCTAAACAACACTTATGGAATTGAAAACTTGCATCTAGAAACCTACCCTACACTAATAGTAAGACAAAATGATTTAAATAAAACCATTTATAGGATGACTAAAGCAGCTGCCATTTCTTCTCAATATACAATGACTTGCTTGTTTAAGGACAACTAAGAAAAGATGAGAAAAAAAATTGTTCAACAAGATGATGTACTTGCTCTTGAAAGAGGTAAATAAGTCCACTTACCTCATCAAACAAATCATATGTACTATTTTTCAAAAGAGGATAGGTTATTTGAACATACTCTTGTCCAACTGCAAATGCATTCTTGATGCCATCTTTAGCTAAAGCTTCATGTGTGGGTTCTTTAATGGACTCCATCTAGGCTAAGTACTTAATTGGACAACCTCTTGTAAGGACAAAACTTGGGCTCTCCTTGTTGATCTCTTGTTCATGGATTGACATCTTATCACCTTGCTGGCTAGAAAGTTCTATCCCCTATGATTCACTTGGTGTAAAAATAGTAACCTCTTATGTATGCTCATGTTGCTCATGGTTAACCTCACCTAGAGGTGTTGTTTTAGCATCCAAATCGGTATAAAAATTCTCTAATTCATTCCAAAACATGTCCTCTTCAATATCTTCATTACTTCTTTGAATTGAAGGACCGATTTCAAGCTTAGTGTAGCTCTCATCAAGCTTTGATAAAACATAAAAATCATCTTCTTTGTGGAGCAATAACTCTGATTTCAGAACTTGTTCAACTTGACGGGAAATTTTATGCACATAAATATCGACATCTCCCTGAATAGTGTTGCTTATACTTTCCCCTTCATGAATTAAGTTTTTGAACTCACCTTCGCCATCATACACCAACAACTTAGCAAGACCTCCAACATCTTCTAGTTGTTTCGAAACTTCATCTTTGTCAACAAAAAAAGGCAGCTCATCAAATGAGAATATCAACTCTTCCTTCTAGTCCCCACCCATTTTCCTTGCACCTTGCTGCTCAAACTAATCACCCTCAACTTGCAAAAGTTTTGATTCCTTATCATCCAACTTCGAACAAAACCATTCAATTATCTCTATGCATACCTCTTCATAAAGCTCAACATTAGCTTTTTCATACATAACATGTTCAAAGATATCAAAGCTCATATCCTGGAAGAAGGTGTCAAGTTTAGTTTTATGTTCTTCTTCATGGTCTAAGGTTCCATTTTCATGTTGTTGTCTTGGCTGAACTATTGAAATATTTGAACCATTTTCAACAGATGTAGGAGGATCATTAGCTAAAACAATGGAAGATCCACCTTGAGAGGTCTTCTCTTGTCCAATCCTTTGTTGTTGTAATTGGTAACACCTTATAGCTAAATGCAAAGGATTTACATTTCTAATCTTCTCCTAGAGGAGTAAGCTATCATGATTAACGGGCTACTCTTTTTCTACTTTCTGGATGTTAGGGCATGATTATGTTTGTATGGTTGATTCACGAATCTCATAGGGTGGAAAAAATGACCCTCTCCAACCTGGAATCTTGACACAAGGAGGATAACTTGAGGACTCAAAGGGTGAGACTTTTTTAAAACTAGGAAACTTGTACTTAGGAGCCTCCTCCTTCACCAGTTGACTTGGAATGCAAGAAGTTGATTGGGATTCTAGCCTTTCTGTTTTTGCAAGTAAGTTTTTCATCTGATCCTCTTTGGATGAAATTTGTTTATCAAGCAACTCTTGCTCATACCTTTGTGCCTCCACTTGATGAGTAAGCTCCTCTTGTTGCATATTATGCTCATTTTCTCTATCTATCTCTAGCATTTTCCTTTGAAACTGTAGTAACATGTAAGTGATGCCACCCAAACCAATATCCATGCTATTAGAATTTTGAGACTGACTAGGGAGGAAACAAGATTGGTTCAAAGTGGAATTAATTTCACAAGGTCTAGTGTGAGTATAAGCATCCTGGAAAGAAGCTTGAGCAAGGGTGGGAGGGTGGAAAGCATGATAGGACTGTTGGTAACTTGTTGTCACAGGGTCATTTGGAATAAAACTAGCAAGTTGTTATGTCTGATATGGCTGGTAAGAGGGAAAATATACATGGTTTTCATGGAATGAAAGTGAAAAACCATCATAGTGTTGATAGCTAGACGTTGCAAAAGTAAAACATGAAACATAGGCAAGCCTAGACAACAAACCTCATTTAATTACAAGTATCTGAACTATTGAAACCAGCTACTATATGATTGGAGTCACCATGGTGTTGTTTGTTCTACCTCCAAAGGCTGATAATACTGAGAAAAACACCAATTTTCTCAATACTATGACATTCTCAAAGATGCACTAGTTTTTTTGCTACTTCCCACACTCAAAGTTGCCAGATTTTGTTTTTTATAACCTCTGAAAGGCTTTAAATTCACTAGCTACATATCAAAACTAGTAAAATATGTATTTTCTTGAAATGTATTGAATCAACAGTCCCACCAGGTGTGCTAAATTTTTTATCAACTAGATTTGCACCCTGTTGAACCTGAATTTCAACAATTTACTAAAACATGAGAATGATCCCAAGGTGTGGGTACCTTATATCAAACCAAACCTTTGGAGAAGGTTGGCTTCCTATGGTGTCACCTAAACTAATGCTTTCCAAGGAAAAGGGAAGAGAGAATACATAAGCTGAAAACTAATAATGAAACTAAAAGGTGATACACCAAACTAAACTAGGACTTGAAGCTTAGATTGCAGACACTTGCTTACAATGATTGAAACTGAACTTGCACAACTCACTTCTGTATGTCTTTGCATAAATGTTTTATAAGGAGTTCCTAATGCACAAACTCCTAGGAGGAAGGTAACTTCACAGTTAAAAGTCATTTGCATCTTGACACCGATTATAAATTGCATTAGCATACTTTTTTCCAAAAAGGTGATTAGCATGAGATAAAATTACAAGGAATAAACAATATTTCACAAGTAATTTGATCAATCAATAAAATGCACACAATGAAACAAAAGAGTAAGAAGGAAAAAATACACTAATCACTGATATCCAAGGTCTTCCACTATTATTCATGTCCAAAAGAGCTACAAAGGATGCCAAAAGTTGTCAAAGGACTGAAAAGACACTAAGTACAAAAGATGCATAATTAGAACATAGTACAAATGAGTCAACTAAGTGACTATATCTCCCACTCCCTCCAAAATTCACCAAAAAAGGATCTAGAAACTCCATGATCTCGGATGCCTCCAAAAATACCAAAAAATAGCAACTGAAAACTCTCAAAAAGATCTCTAAAATGTGGAAAAAGTCAAGTTTGACCATGCCAAACATTAAGAACTCCCAAAATTGCTCCAAGATGCTCCAAAAAGGCCTCAAAAAGAGGAAAACAACTCCCTATACGTTCTCCAAATGTTGGAAAACCTCTCCAACCTCCCCTATATGCTTGCAAAGAATAACTCAACAAACCCCTCTTGAATAAATCATTGATCACAAGTGTATCCCCTATCTTGCATTAATCATTACATATTGCATAAATATAACATTTATTAAGTGATTTATAACATCACTTAAATAATGTTATTTACATTTATCTAATTTGCAAAAATAAAAGGATGCATTTATCTAATTTGCAAATATAAAAGGTTGATGCTATGAAAATCATAAACAAAGACACTTGAACAAGTCCTTGCAAAATACAAAAATGAATACAAGGCATAGCGCAGGCATTAGTTTTAAATTGCAAATGTTTAAAAGAAAGGAAAAAATGCCTTTGACTTCGTCAGCCACTTTAGGGTAAAGAGAAACCCTAAAAATAACAAAACTGTGCTAAAGCATTTTCATTTCATGTTGCATATTTTGTACGTTAGGGCACCACCATGGTTCATGCACAAGTCAAAGGTTTGTTGGAACTTTCATGGTTCTCTAGAAACTTACTTGAAACTGAGACCTTTGTGCTCTAATGGTAAGATTTTCTTGTGCTTGAAAAAGAAGTGTTTTTTATGTGCATTTCATACATTTCTCTCGAATTTTTGTATTTTAATGGTTGCGGCCATGTACTTTTGTAGAAGATACCACCTCATTATTTTTCTCTGTGGTCGGCCCTTCGTCATTTTCATAAAGATATCGAGGGCTTTGTTCATTCTTTTTGTTGATTTTTGAAAAATATGAGTATCTTTTTTTTCATGATGCCATGTAATAGCGGCAAGTCAGTGACATAATCACCTTTGTTGTGATAATATTGTACAAGATTATAGTATAAATGATATTTCGATCAACCTTCCCATAAGAAAAATGCAGCCCTGTGAAGTAAAAAATGGTTTGCAAAATGATTTAATGCCATTGCAGAGTACGATATAAGTCAAAGACTATGACTTTTTTCCATTCCTTCTATCATGTTGTTAGGCATTATTTGTGTCTTCCCTCAATTTCTTCTTCTTCATCCATTAGAGCTCCCCCGATACTAGTGGTGTTAACTATATGATGAGCTTATGATGATGTTTCCTATACACTGTCGGAAGAGGTCAATATTTTCAATGTATTCATTAACAATGCAATAAGATCATTTTCCACTTCTCTTTTTAAATTATCATTCTATGACCAAAAAAGATTATGTAATGCACAAACATATTTGACATACACAAGTAGTATTCTGCCCTCGTGCAACAAAACCATTAACCCAAAAAGGTAAGAAACTCATCACTATTTTCACCAACACATGACTTAAATCACTATTTGATCTCGGTTCTCCTTCAATTATGATATGCTGCCCCAGATTCTAAGCTCTTCAAAATTACTTAACTGACACGCCTACTTTAAAAATTTTAACATGAACGTCCTTCTTGACAGTCTAGTATGCAGGGGTTTAATGCATGGACTATCTTGTATAGGATGGCAATATATCTCTATCCTTATCCTATCATGACTATCCATATATCACTGACTGCCATTCTACCACTTGTCTTTAGGCATATCAAACTATCCTATGTACTTTAATCCATCCATTCATTGACATGTGTCTACCCTTAGAGTTTTGACAACCCCTCATCAACTACCTTCATTAATGTATTTTGGATTCTGCCCTTTACTACCATACTGCTACTCTTTGTAACTTGTGATATTCTCCCAATCATGATGGCTAACACATATACATGTTTTATACCATGCTTTGATTGATTAGCACATCAATGCACTTTTGTAATCTATTTCAATACATAATATTGTATACATCCTTTATGATTTCCTTGAGCAAGTATATGCCACCTATGATAGTGACTAAAAACTCACTATCATAAATGATGTGTGCTTGCTTGAGTGAACCATAAGGAAATGAATTACCTTTCTATGCCTCTTTAAAGCACAATAAGGCAACATGGTGGGCTCAACCCTTGTGGGAGCCACATTTCAACCCACATGCTATAATCAGATGAAACAAAATGGTGACAAAGATTTGACCTATACCTGCACAATGAGAAAACAGGTTAGATAAAATAGAGTATATGATAGATTTTTTTGATAACTCTCTTGTTTTCCTGGACATCTATGGTATGGTAGATATATTAATACACATGAGGATTATATTATATGTTTATAGATGTATGCACATATTTTGATTGGTGATCGTTCATTGCTCTAACAACACTCTTTTCACAGATGCATGAACACTAGAAGCAACAAGGAGAGCATCAACTAGAGACTGGAAAAGTGGGAAGGATTGAAGATGATGCAAAGCAAAGTAGTTTGGATTCGTCATTTAGGCAATGACGGGTCCCCTTTCACTTTATGTGCATTCTTTCTCTTTTGTATCTATAAATGTATAGTTTTTTCCATTATATGCATTCAAATAGTTAGTCCCATGGCTTGTGTGGGACAACATACATTTATATTATCAATAAAGACAAATTTGAAAAGATTGTGCACTTTATCCTATGTTATGTGCATCTGCATAATGCAATGTAGTATTGTAGTCTTCTGATATTTCTTTATGCACATGAATGTGACATAAAAAAATTAAAAATGTACCTTCTTTTTACTTGTAAAAATATAAATAGCACTACCTATTTTGGCTAGTAACCAAAATAGGTAACATTTTTGTTGACATCTGTTAAATTTTTGCTTACTAAACATCATGACCAGCTACCTAGGCTTATCCATGGGCACAAAGTCACTTAGAAACCAAACAAGACTTGAAAAAAAACTTGTTCACATTGTAACTCAACAGAATAGTTCATGACACCTTGAAAACTTATTCACACTACCAAAACCTCAAAAAGAAAACTACCTAACTGTGCTAAACAACACTTAGGTAATTGAAAACTTGCATCTAGAAACCTACCCTACACTAACAGTAAGACAAAACCACTTAAAAAAAACAATTTACATGATGACTATAGTAGTTGCCCTTTCTTCTCAATAAACAATGACTTGCTTGCTCAAGGACAGCTAAGAAAAGATGAGACACAAAAAAATGTTCAACAAGATGAAGTACTTGCTCTTGAAAGAGGTAAATCAGTCCACTTACCTCATCAAATAGATCATATATATTATTTTTCAAAAGAGGATAAGTGAGTTGAACATACTCTTGTCCAGCTACAAATGCATTCTTGATGCCATCTTCAGCTAAAGCTTCATGTGTGGGTGCTTTAATGGACTCCATCTGGGCTAAGTACTTAATTGGACAACCTCTTATAAGGACAAAAATTGGGCTCTCCTTGCTGATCTTTTGTTCATGGACTGCCATCTTATCACCTTGTTAGCTAGAAAGGTCCATCCCATGTGACTGGCTTGGTGTAAAAATAGGAACCTCTTTTGTATGTTCACGTTGCTCATGGTTAACCTCATCTAGAGGTGTTGGTTTAACATCCAAATCGGTATAGAAAGTCTCTAAGTCATTCCAAAACATGTTCTCTTCATTATCTTCCTTCTTTGAATTGAAGGATTGATTTTAGGCTTAGTGCAACTCTCATCAAGCTTTGATAAAACATAAAAATCACCCTCTTTATGGAGCAATAACTCTAATTTAGGGAATTGTTCAACTTGACGGGAAATTTCATGCACATCAATATCTACATCTCCCTGAATAGTGTTGCCTATATTTTCCTCTTCATGAGTTAAGTTTTCAAACTCACCTTCGTCATCATACACCAACAACTCAACAAGACCTCCAACATATTCTTGTTATTTCGAAACTTCATCCTTGTCAACAAAAAAAGGCAGCTCATTAAATGAGAAGATCAACTCTTCCTTTTGGTCCCCACCCATTTTCTTTGCACCTTGCTGCTCAAACTGATCACCCTCAACTTGCAAAAGTTTTGATTCCTTATGATCCAACTTCAAAAAAAAATGTTCAATTATCTCTGTGCATACCTCTTCATAAAGCTCAACATTAGCTTTTTCATCCATAACATGTTCAAAGATATTAAAGCTCATATCCTGGAAGGTGTCAAGTTCTTTTTTATGTTCTTCATGGTCCAAGGCTCCATTTTCATGTTGTCTTTCTTGAACTCTTGAAATATTTGGACCTTTGTCAACATAAGTAGGAGGATCATTAGCTAAAACAATGCAAGATCCACCTTGAGAGGTCTTCTCCTATTCAATCCTTTGTTGGTGTAATTGGTTACACCTTATAGCTAAATGAAAAGGATTTACATTTCTAATCTTCTCCCAGACAAGTAAGCTATCCTAATTAATGGGTTGCTCTTCTTCTACTTTCTGGATGTTAGGGCATGATTCCATTTGTATGGTTGATGGAGGAATCTCATAGGGTGGAAAAGATGACCCTCTCCAACTTGGAATCTTGACATAAGGAGGCTTGCCGAGGCAGAGGGGTAGGAGCTTGTTTTAAAACTAGGAGTGGTCTGGTCAATGGTTCTCTGATCATTATCCATCTGATGTCTCTCTCTATCTATCTCTAGCATTTTCCTTTGAAACTGTAGCCACATGTCATTGATGCCACCCAAACCAGTATCCATGTTGTTAGAATTTTGAGATTGACTAGTGAGGCAACAAGATTGGTTCAAAGTGGAATTAATTTCACAAGGTCTAGTGTGACTATAAGCATGCTACAAGAAGCTTGAGCAGGGGTGGGAGGGTAGAAAGCATGATAGGACTGCTAGTAACGTTTTTTCACAGGGTCATTTGGAATAAAACCAACAAGCTGTTATGTTTGATATGGCTAGTAAGAGGGCACATATGCATGATTTTCATGGAATGGAGGTGAAAAACCATGATAGTGTTGATAGCTAGACATTGCAAAAGTAAAACATGAAACATAGGCAAGCCTAGACAACAAACCTCATTTAATTGTAGGTATCTGAACTACTGAAACTAGTTGCTATATGATTGGAGTCGCCATGGTGTTGTTTTCTCTGCCTCCAAAGGCTGTTAATATTGAGAAAACACCAAATTTCTCAATACTATGACATTCTCAAAGATGCACTAGTTTTTTCTGGTACTTCCCACACTTAGAGTTGCCAGATATGTTGTTTTTTAACCTCTAAAAGGCCTAAAATTCACTGGCTGCATATAAATACCAGTAAAACATGTAATTTATTGAACTGTATTGAATCGACAGTCCCACCAAGTGTGCTAAAATTGTTATCAACTAGATTTCAACCCTGTTGAAACTGAAGTTCAACAATCTATTGAAACATGGGAATGATCCCAAGGTGTGGGTACCTTATATGAGATCAAACCTCCGAAGAAGGCCAACTTCCTATGGTGTCACCTAAACTAATGCTTTCAAAAGAAAATGGAAGAGAGAATACATAAGCTAAAAACTAATAGTAAAACTAAAAGGTGATATACCAAACTAAACTAGGACCTGAAGCTCAGATTGCAGACACTTGCTTACAATGATTGAAACTGAATTTACACAACTCACTTCTATATGTATTTGCATAAATTTTTTATAAGGATGTCCTAATGCTAAAACTCCTAAGAGGAAGGTAACTTCACAGCTAAAAGCCATTTGCATCTTGACATAGATTATAACCTGCATGAGACCAAATCACAAGGAATAAACAAGATTTCACAAGTAATTTGATCAATCAATAAGATGCACACAATGAAAGAAAAGAGTAACAAGAAAAAAATACTCTAATCACTGATATCCAAGGTCTTCACTGTTATTCATGTCCAAAAGAGCTACAAAGTATGCCAAAATTTGTCAAAGGACTGAAAAGTCACTAAGTATAAAAGATGCATAATCAGAACTTAGTACAAATGAGTCAACTAAGTGACTATATCTCCCACTCCCTCTAAAAGTCACCAAAAAAGGATCTAGAAACTCCATGATCTCGGATGCCTTCAAAAATCACAAAAAAATAGCAACTGAAAACTCTCCAAAGAGCTCCAAAATGTGGAAAAAGTCAAGTTTGACCATGTCAAACATTAAGAACTCCCAAAATTACTCCAAGATGCTCCAAAAAGCCTCGTAACGAGGAAAACAACTCTCTATATGTTCTCCAAATGTTGGAAAACCTCTCCAACTTCCCCTATATGCTTGCAAAGCATAACTCAACAAACTCCTCTTGACTAAATCATTGATTACAAGTGTATCCCCTATCTTGCATTAATCATTATATTTTACATAAAGATAACATTAATTAAGTGATTTATATCATCACTTAAATAATTTATTTACATTTATTTGATTTGCAAAAATAAAAGGTTGCATTTATTTGACTTGCAAAAACAAAAGGTTGATGCTATGAAAAGCATAAACAAAAGACACTTGACCAAGTCCTTGCAAAATACAAAAATGAATACAAGGCATAGCGTGGGCATTAGTTTTAAATTGAAAATGTTTAAAAGAAAGAAAAAAATGCCTTTGACTTAGTTGGCCACTTTAGGGTAAAGAGAAACCATAAAAAAAAAACCATGCCAAAGCATTTTCATTTCATTTTGCATATTTTGTATGTTAGGGCATCGCCATGGTTCATGCATAGGTCGAGGGTTTGTTGGAAATTTCATGGTTCTATGGAGACTTACTTGAAACTAGGACCTTCGTGCTCTGATGGTAATATTTTCTTGTGCTTGAAAATGTAGTGATTTTTCTGTGCATTTTATACATTTCTCTGGTATTTTTTTATTTTAATGGTCTTGGCCATGTACTTCTATAGAAGATACCACCTCATTCTTTTGCTCTGTGGTTGGCCCTTTGTCATTTCTATAAAGAAATTGAGGGATTTGTTCATTATTTCTGTTGATTTTTGAAAAATATGAGCATCTTTGTTTTCATGATGCCATGTAATAGTGGTCAGTCAGTGACATAATCACCTTTGTTGTGATAATATTTTGCAATATTATAGTATACCTACAAGTGTCTTGAGTACTAATGATAAGATGAAGACCTATGAAAATAATGGCAAAGCAAGGTATGCTCTCTTAAGTGGTCTCGCTAATTCTGAATTAGTGAAAGTTATGAATCTAAAAACTGCTAGAAAAAAATGGGTAAAGTTAGAAAGCATTTATGAAGGAGATGACAAAGTCAAACAAGCTAAGATGCAAAACCTGGAGATCATATTTAACAACTTGCGGATGTTTGAACATAAAAACATTACAAGCTACATGGAGAAGGAGGATGAAGTTGTCAGTTCCATTAGAGGTCTTGGTGGAAAACTTAAAAAACAAGAAGTGGTAAAGAAGGTACTTAAAACTATTCCTAAATCTTATAGTCATAAAGTTTATGCTATTGAGGATTCTCAAGATTTGAGCAGATATACTAGAGATTAGTTGTATGGCTCCTTAACTGCTTTTGAAATAAGAGAATTTGTTCCAAGAAATGCAAAAGTTGAGACTCTACTTTTAAAGCTAGCAAATCAGAGAAGTCTATGGCATCAAACCAGGGGGATCTCGATGATGTGGAAGCTACCTTTGTGAGAAGAATAAAAAAGGGTACTAGAAAGTAAAAAAGTAAGTTGTCATTCAAATGTTTCATTTGTGGAAAGATAGGTCATTATGTTTCAAGATATCCAAATAGAGCTTTGAATGACCAAAATAAGGAAAAAAATAAGATGAATAAGAAAAGTTATTATCTTAGAGAAGATTTCAATATATTTGATGATGAATCTGATTATAGGGATGATGAGGATGGTGGATGCTTGTTTAGCTTTGAAAGATGAAACTAATTCTACTAACTCTTAGAGATGTGTGAAGGAAAGTGCTCTGAAAGAAAGTGCTAATACTCAAGGCACTTTGATGTCTATTTTTCATGCTAGACAGGAGAAGAACTACTAAATCATTGACAGTGGATGCTCTAATCATATGACCGATCACAAGAGTAAGTTTGTTAAACTTGAAAAATATGAAAGAGAACTAGTTAGCTTTGGTGATGATACATCTACTAATATATGTGGAAAAGGTTCAATCAATTTTGATGGAAAGAATAATGTTGATGATGTTTCCTATGTTAAGTGTTTAAGACATGACCTCTTGAGTGTTGGAAAAATGTGTAGCAAAGGATACGATCTTATGTTTTTGGATGATGGTTGTGAGATCATAAAAGTATTTGGAACTGTGGTTGTTGTAGGAAGGACATGTGGAAATGTCTATCAACTCAAAGGTGTTGATGGTTATTACTTAATGACTCAAATCAATGAGAGTTGGCTATGGAATAGAAGAATGTGCCACATCAATTTTGATAGCCTAGTGAAAATAAGTTCAATTCAAGCTATGAGAGATCTACCAAAGATTACAAAGCCTATAAATGTTATCTATAAGGAATATCAAGTTGGAAAGCAAGCAAGAAGAAGTTTCAAAATCAAAGAAAAATCTTCTACCATATAGTTGGAATTGGTGCTTACAAATCTTTGTGGTTCTACCAAAGTAAGAAGTCTTCAAGGTGACTAGGTATTTCATGCTATTGATTGATGATTATTCTAGAATGATATGGGTTACTTTTCTCAAAGAAAAAATAGAAGCCCTAGATAAGTTTAAAGCATTCAAAGTTATGGTTGAGAATGAAATTGATATGAAAATCAAATGCTTGAAGTCTCATAGACGTGGAGAGTTCACCTCCAATGAGTTCAATATATTTTGTGAGAATCATGGAATAAAAAGGCATTTATCTGCCCCTAGGACTCCTCAGCAAATGGAGTGGTTGAAATAAAGAATAGGACTATTCAAGAAGATGCAAGGACAATGATGAAAGAAGCAAATCTACCAAAATTCTACTAGAGAGAAGCAATTCATATTGTTGTTTACATACTTAACAAAGTGCAAGAAAGAGAAAACAACACAAATACTCAAGAATATAAGCAAGAATGTAAGCTATCGGGATGTTTTACCTTTTACTGGCTTTATAGGTTCAAAGTATATAAAATGGATGTGAAGTTTTCTTTCTTGAATGGTGAATTGAAAGAAGAGGTATACATAGAAGAACTAGAACGATTTCAGTTATCAGATAAACTGAATATGGCTTGTGAATTGAAAAAGGGCATTATATGGATTGATGCAAGCTCTAGGCTTGGTATGCAAGGAGTTAAACGGTGCATCACATAAAAGATCTGATAAATATATCACGGATAACGATACTTCAAGTTGAAAAATATCAAATCTTGATTAGTTTGTGGCCATATTTGATGACATAATTTTGGAGAAGTAAAAATATATAAGAAATTTGAAGAAAAGAGGGCAAAAAAGAATTTGAAATATGTCAATGATGTTTGGGGAGATGAATTTCTTCCTTGGGCTACAAATCAATCAGAATGAGATAAATGTATTTCAAACTGCAATCAAAACCGGAAATATTGAAGAAGTTTGGAATGGAATTCCTAAGATATGTACACCCATATGGTTCTTGGTTTGCGAGTTGAGCAAGAAATGATGAATCCCCTAAGGCTATCAAAGCAAGTATAGAACAATGATTGGAGGACTATTATATCTAACTAGTACTAGACTATATATCATACATACAATCTATCTTGTGGCTAGATTTCAAAATCCTAGAGAATCACATGTTGCAACAATGAACAGGATGTTTAGATACTTGAAGGGAACTTTGGATCATGGTTTGTGGTATCCAAAGGATACCAAATTTAATGTGAGTGCTTACACCGATGTAGATTGGGTTGGTTGCATAGATGACAAAAAAAGTACAAGTGGTGGTGCATTCTTTTTTTGGATGCAGATTGGTGTCATGGCTAAGAAAAAAACAAGATTCAATGTCCTTATCTATTGCATAGGCAGAATACATTGCAGAAACATCTTTCTACACAAGTATTGTGGATGAGGAAAACATTAAAGTATCTCAGAGTGGTATATGATGAAAAAATTTCTATCTTCTGTGATAATACAAGTGTTATCAATATATCAAAGAATTTGGTAATGCATTCAAGAACAAAGCATATTTCAATTTGGTATCACTTTTTGAGAGAGAAGCTTGTAGAGAATGAAGTGAAGCTCAAATTGTGCCTACAAAGGATTAAATTGCTGACATATTCACTAAGGCTCTTCATAAGGATATTTTGAGTATCTACACGAGAAGTTGGGGGTTATTTCCCCTCCTTGAGCTAGATGCATAAGGAGATGCATTAGCCTAGTGGATCTCAAGATTCATTATTTGCTCTGAACTAATGTTGGTGGCTACCTCTTAAGGGGAGTAGGTAGTGGCATTATTGGTTGTTGTAGTCAATATGAGTGAGTGTTTTCATTGTGCAGTGGTTGTTGATTGATGCAATATGGTGTGTGCTCCTAAGGGGGAGTATGCAAAATAGTTTGATATCAATGGGAGGCATGCAAATATATTTCCCTTTTCCATCGATGTCAAATGGGGAGAATGAGTCATGTGAAAAATGAGGTGAGTTAGCTGGCAAAGGGAGATAGAGAGTAATGAGTTAGTTGTGTCAAGGAGAGAAAAGAGACAATGAGTTGGTATGGAGAAAAATATCGAGGATTAGAACTATTGTGTTCGCTATTTATGGTTTTTAACATCATCTGTTGCCATCATGTGTTGCTACTAGTTTTAACCTCTAGTGTTGCTTTGATAAAGCTTATGTCTATGGATGTATAGTCGAGTTTTTATGTTACAGTTGGCTTGGTGGTGATGAGGAAGTGTTGAAGATGTTGAGGATGTCTCTGGTCCTTGGTTTCAAAGTGTTTTTGATAAAAAATGAATAAAAAGAGGAAAAAATGCATTGTAATGGTGTTTTGTGTTGTAGAGTAGCGTTCTAGTTTCGCTTTGCATTTCTTCTATGTTGAAGATTTGGTTGTGTGGTTTGGATATGGTGATCAAAGGTGTTCAGAGGTGTTGCATCAAAAATTTCGTGTGTTGGATCATTGTGCAAAGGAAGGTGTGTTCACCAATGTGTGAATTGTGTATTACAAGGGAGTTTAGGAGATATGGATTTGCTATGCATTTCTCCACAGAGTGGTTTCAGATCTTACAAATCTGGAAGGGTGTTGATAGTGTTTATATATTTCTTCAGTTGTAGAATTTTTTGAGGTTTGGTGCTTCAGAAGTTAGTTTCTTGAGTTGTAGTGTATGTTAGAATTATCCGAGTGTATTGGGTGTGTATATTCTTTAGGTGAAATTTGTTGTGAAGGAATTTGTTATATTTTAGGATGTTTGTGGAATATCCTGAGCCATATTTATCTCTGAGTTTCCTTGTGCATCCTTTGCAATAACCTCAACTTATGGAGGAGGTGAGATATGTCCTATAGCAGTATCCTCATTTTGTGTCTCTATAGCTTTTACCTTTGTAGTGGTGTTTTCTCCTACTGGAGGAGCATTATCAATAACATCTTTATATGCAGTTTCCTTTGCACTGGGAACTCCTTCCTTTGTAACATTTTCTTCCACTTTTGAAAGAATATCCTTTTGCACATCTTCTTCAGCCCCATGCTCATGTTGAGAATCTTCTTATTGCACTTACTCTACAATATTCATTTTTGGAGATGGCATGTAATCATGCATTTGATATTCTGCTTTTGGGGTCATTCCTAAACTTTTTTCCAAATCAACAACCTTATCTATAGACTCATTCTAGAGCCTCTCAAGATCATTTTGATCTCTGCTCAAAAGGGTGGTTACCTTTTTCTTAGTTCAAACTTCCCTATTATACACTTGAGCCAATGTGTGTTTTTCTTCATTTGATAGAGGTGCACTAATCTTTATAATAGAAAATACTCTCATCTTTGCCTCTTTATCAATTGCCTACTATCTTCTTGCATATAGTGCATTCCTTAATTCTTCAAGCAATTGCTTCTCAATATTCTTCATATTAACTTCAAAAGTAATAATATACTTTACAATAGCTTCTTCAATGGTATCCTTATCTATGTCATCAACAATAGGGTAAAAAGCAATAGTTTCTCCTAACATCTCATGGTCAACAATCCCATTGAACAAAGCATCAAGTTTCATAGGGTTGTGCCCTTGCCGATTTCTCTTTCTTCTTCTTCCTTTTGTCATCCAGTGTCTTTTTCTCTTTGCCAAATTCGGGCTTCTCCCTCATTTGTATTATGTAGCCTTGTTTTTCATTTTCAACCTTAGGCTCACTGTCGATATCTACAATATCAATCTTTTGTTACTTTGTAATTGCTTCACCTTCCTCAAGCTTCTAATTTCCTCTCTTTCCTCGAACCAATTGTGGTCCTTTTCTTCTTCATCTTCTTCTTCTTCTTCATCTTTGTTCTCACTTTCAGTCCTTTCCAAATCTTCAAGGGCTATTTTGAATTCTCCATTCATGTACACCATACACTCTTATTTTGTGAACCCACCAGTAGGTATCCCTTCCAGAGGAGTAGTAAATATTCTAATAGCCATGTGTTCAACCTCCAAAATCTTCCCCAAGCGGTTAAGCTCCTTCCAAATAACCAAGCTCTGATACCAATTATTAAACACACGGAATATTGAGAGGGGGAGGGTAAATCAATATTCTTTTAAACCACTTAACATTTAAACATTCTTTCTACATAGCTCATTCAATTTGCAATAAGAAAGGAAATAATGAAAGCAAGCACATAACACAAAAAACACCAGACTTTTATGTCGAAAACCCAATGAGGGAAAACCATGGTAAGGATTAGCTCACAATATATTATAACCGATTATAAGATATTATAGAATTGCTCACTACATGTGGACTCACTATCCTAGTGCATTCACTGCCCACAAAAAGAAAAAAAAATATAAGAGAGTGGTGGCTCACAGATAGAATTTGAATTGTTACAAATGTATCTACAACATAATGGAATATAGTTCCATTGAAGCTCAATATACTAACTTTACACTCTTCATACTGATCTGCACTAACACTTTGTTCTGCTCTACATTTGCCTTATACTTGCACAATTCACATGAACTACACATCACATTGCATCTACCTCACCAAAACACCATAAAATATCTTACATATATATCCACTTCATCCACAAACACCTACAACAATTAGGCCGACCTAATAAGATGTATCACACAAAAGATAACTTGTCGACCTAATAAAATGTATCACACAAAAGATAACTTGTTTGATTTCATGAGTAGCTCCAATTGTATTGCCATCAATTTTCTTATCTTTCATTGCACACATAGCATAAATATCCAACAAATTATATACTCACTATGTTGCAATTTAGAATCTTCAATTTTCAAATGATCTATGCAAATAAGAAAATATATCTGGAAAATGGTGTTTATCAGTAGAACGAAATTGAAAAACGTAAGAGATTTAACCTTTCTATTTTTTAATTTACTTTATCTACAATTAATATGGTGTTGCATCATGTATATTATTAACAAACTTATAATTTTCTTTAATTTTTTTGTTTTTGCAACATGTTGTCTATGTCAGCAAAGAATCAACTTGTCCAAGCTTTTCTAGGGATGGAACCATTTTTTAGACAATTAGTTCTCTTAAGTTTAGCTAATGATGCATGCTGGTATGGGTGGAGGGTGAATTTTGGCAAAAATGGTTTCCTGCATGCAACCTATGACATTCACATCGATGCATGGGGTTGGTACTCCAATGTCCTTGACTTTGATGATGAACGTGAAATGATACTTTTGCTCCTTCTCTACTCACTAGACTGCTATCCACACATTGTCATCTATCCAACATTTACTGTACGAGGTTTTCGTATTCAATTGATAAACACCATTCTTGATGATGTCATGGAACAATTGACAAAAACCTTTCCAACCAATAAGCTTGTTCTCGATTATAGTGAATTGTTTAGTTTGACTTACAAACAATGAAAATATGAAATATATTCAAGGATATCATCCACGACATCGAATAAGACTTCTTCAACTTGACAACTCATGAAATGTTAAATTTATATTTTATGGAGGAGACCAACTCATAAGACCTTTCTAACTCATTTTTTATTTTGAATACATTTTCTATTCAAAGGTGGGAAATAGTCAATCCATTTCATATAATATCTACTTCAGCCTTAATAAGCTACCACTTTGCAATACATTGTGTTTTATCAAATTTATTCATACTTATGCTGAATTAAATGTTGTTCTAGACAGACAATATAAAAGTATTCTAATCATAAATTGGATTACACCATAATACACCTCAATATAGACATATTCCTCAAAATTCCAAAATAAACATTGGGAACTGTTTATACAAATTAGAACCCCTAAAATAGATACATTTTTATGCATAACTTTTAAAGCAACTAAAGCACAAAAAACAATAAATTTACAATCTCATATAAACTACCAAGAGAACTGAAAATTAATTTACAATTTCTTCATGAGTAGCTCCAATTGTATTGCCATCAATTTTGTTATCTTCCACTGCACACTTAGCGTAATTATCCAAGAGAATGTATACTATTGTTATTTATAGACTCGCTATGCTGTAATTTACAATCTCCCATTTTCAAAAGATCCATGCAAAGGAGCAAATATATTTGGAAAATGGTGTTTATCACAAAATGAAATTGGAAAACGTAAGAGATTTGATCTTTCTAATTTTTAATTTATTTTATCTACAATTTATATGGTGTTGCATCATGTATATTAATAACAAACTTATAATTTTCTTTTTTCGCAAAATGTTGCCCATATCGCCCAAGAATCAATTTATCCAACTTTCTAGAATGTCGCCATTTTACAGACAATCTCAGTTCTCCCAAGTCTTTTTCATTACGCATGATGCAGGCGGGTGATGGTGAATTCTGGCAAAAATGATGCCGCGATGCGTTCCAGACATTCACATCAATGCTGGGCTTGGTACTATCAAACTTGACTTCGATGGTAACGGAAATGATACATTTCACTCTTCTCTATTAAGCCGTGACTACTATCCACGATAATATTCCCCTCAAACATTTATCGTGTGAGGGTTCTAGTCGTTCAATTTATATCACTCCATTCTAATGACGTACCAACACTGATAGAAACCTTTCCAACCACAGGCTCTTGTTCTAATACAATGAATAGTTAGTTCGACTCAAAAAAAAAATGAAAAACGTTAGAAATATCTCAATGATATCAATCAACATCGGTCACATCTTCTTTTCAACTTGGTAGCCTTACAGGGGCCACTTTATATTTATGAGGAAACCAACTATAAACCTTCTAACTTCCTCTATTTTGTCTTTGAATGCATTTAATCAGGAAATAGTCAACTATCATGTAATATCCATTCTATACCCCAACACCTATTACATTATCCACGCTGAATTAAATGTTGTTTTAGAAAGACAATAAAAAAAATTCTATTCATAAATTGGATTACACCATCATGCACCTCAATGTAGAAGTATTCCTCAGACTTCCAAAATAAACAACATTGGGAACTATTTATACAGATTAGAATCCCTAAAATAGATACATTTTTATGCATAACTTTTAAAAAAACTAAAGCATAAAAAAACAAAAAAAATACAATCTCATCTAAACTACCAAAAGAACTAAAAATTAATGTACAATTTCTTCGTGAGTAGCTCCAATTATATTTCCATCAATTTTCTTATCTCCACTACACACTTAGCATAATTATCCAACAAAAGGTATACTATTGTTAATTATGGACTCACTATGCTACAATTGACAATCTTCCATTTTCAAAGGATCTGTCCAAATGAGCAAATATATTTGGAAAATGGTGTTTATCACAAAACAAAATTGGAAAATGTAAGAGATTTGATCTTTCTATTTTTTAATTTACTTTATCTACAATTTATATGATCTTGCATTATGTATATTATTAACAATCATATAATTTTCATTAATATTACTTTTTTCCAAAATGTTGTCTATGTTGGCCAAGAATCAATTTATCTAGGCTTTTCTAGGGATGCCACCACTTTGCAAAAAAAATAGTTTTCCTAAGTTTTGTTAATCATGCATGGTGGTATGGGTGGGGGGCGAATTTTGGCAAACATGATTCCTTGCATGCAGCCTGTGGCATTCACATCAATGCATGGGGTTTGTACTCCAATGTCTTTGAATTTGATGGTCAATGCGAAATAATACATTTTCTCCTCTACTAGTTAGACTGCTCTTCATGCATTGTCATCTCTCCAACATTTATTGTGCGAAGTTTTGGTGTTCAATTGATAAACACCATTCCTTAATGATGTCATTGAACAATTGATAGAAACATTTCCAACCAATAGGCTTGTTCTCGATTATAGTGATTTGTTTAGTTCAACTTACAAAGAATGAAAATGTCAGATATATTCAAGGATACCATCTACGACATCAAGTAAGACTTCTTCAACTTGACAGCTCATGAAATGTTAAATTTATATTTTAATGAGGAGACCACCTCATAAAACTTTTCTAACTCATTTTTTACTTTGAATGCATTTTGTATTCAAGGGTGGGAAATAGTCAATCCATTTCATCTAATATCTACTTCACCCTTTCCCACCCTCGAATACAAAATGCATTCAAAATAAAAAAATGAGTTACAAAATTTTTATGAGATGGTCACCTCATTAAAATATAAATTTAACATTTCATGAGTTGCCAAGATGAAAAAGTCTTACTTGATGTCATGGATGATATCCTTGAATATCTCTAACATTTTCATTCTTTGTAAGTCGAACTAAACAAATCACTATAATCGAGAACAAGCCTATTGGTTGGAAACATTTCTATCAACTATTCAATGACATCATTAGGAATGGTGTCTATCAATTCAACACCAAAACCATGCACAGAAAATATTGGAGAATTGACAATGCATGGATAGCAATCTAGCTAGTACAAATAGAGCAAATGTATTATTTCACGTTCACCATCAAAGTCAAAGACATTGGAGTACCAACCCCATGCATTGAAGTGAATGTCACAGGTTGCATGCAGGGAATCATGTTTGCCAAAATTAGTCCCCCGCCCATACCACCGTGTCTAATTAGAAAAACTTAGGAGAACTAAATTGTCTGCAAAATAGTGGCATTCGTAGAAAAGCTTGGACAAGATGATTATTGGATAACATAGACAACATTTTGCAAAAATAGAAAAATTAAAGAAAATTATAAGTTTGTTAACAATATACATGATGCAATACAATATAAATTCTAGATGAAATTAAAAAATAGAAAGATCAAATCTCTTGCATTTTCCGATTCTGTTTTGTCATAAACACCATTTTCCAGATATATTTGATGTTTTGGACAGATCCTTTGGAAATGGAAGATTGTAAATTGCAGCATAGTGAGTCCATAAATAACAACAGTATACATTCTGTTGGATAATTATGCTAACTGTGCAATGGAAGATAAGAAAATTAATGGAAATACAGTTGGAACTACTCATGAAGAAATAGTAAATTAATTTTTAGTTCTTTTGGTAGTTTATATGGAATTATAATTTTTTTGTTTTTTTGTGCTTTACTTGCTTTAAAAGGTATGCATGAAAATGTATCTATTTTAGGGATTCTAATCTGTATAAACAGTTCCCAATATTGTTTATTTTGGAAGTTTGAGGAATACCACTATATTGAGGTGCATCATTGTGTAATCCAATTATGAATAGAAGACTTTTATATTGTCTATCCAAAAATACATTTAAGTCAACATAGGCATGAATAAACACAATGTATTGCAAATTGGTAAATTATCAAGGGCGAAGTACATACTACATGAAATGGATTGACTATTTCCCACCCTTGAATAGGAAATGCATTCAAAATAAAAATTAATGAGTTAGAAAGGTTTTATTAGTTAGTCTCCTCCTTAATATATAAAATTAACATTTCATAAGCTGTCAAGTTGAAGAAGTCTTATTCAATGTTGTTGATGATATCCTTGAATATCTATGGCGTTTACATTTTTTTGAAGTCAAACTAAATTATTCACTAGAATCAAGAACAAGCCTATTGGTTGGAAAGGTTTATGTGAACTGTTCAATGACATCATCAGGATTGGTGTCTATCAATTGAACACCAAAACCTCACAAAGTAAATATTTGAGAGATGAAAATGCATGGATATCAGTCTATCCAGTAGAGAAGTAGCAAATCTCTCAATTCACATTCACCATCAAAGTCAAGGACATTGGAGTACCAACCCCATGCATTGATGTGAATGTCAGAGGTTGCATGCAAGGAAACATGATTGCCAAAATTTACCCCCCACCCATACCAACATGTGTCATTAGCTAAACTTAGGAGAACTAATTATCTGTAAAATGTTGGCATCCCTAGAAAAGCTTGGACAAGTTGATTTTTGGCTAACGTAGACAACATTTTGCAAAAAAATTATAAGTTTGTTAATAATATACATGATGCAACACCATATAAATTGTAGATAAAACAAATTAAGAATAGAAACATCAAATCTCTTACATTTTTTGATTTCATTCTGTGATAAACACCATTTTCCAGATATATTTGCTATTTTGCACAAATCCTTTGAAGATGGATGATTGTATATTGTAGCATAGTGAGTCCATAATTAGCAATAGTATACATTTTGTTGGATAATTATGCTAAGTGTGCAATGGAAGATAAGAAAATTGATGGCAATACAGTTGGAGCTATTCACGATGAAATTATAAATTATTTTTTAGTTCTCTAGATAGTTTATATGGGATTGTAATTATTTTTTTTTTTGTGTTTTAGTTGCTTTAAAACTTATGCATGAAAATACATCTATTTTAGGGGTTTTAATCTGTATAAACAGTTCCCAATGTTGTTTATTTTGGAAGTTTGAGCCTGAATACCTTTATATTGAGGTGCATCATGGTGTAATCCAATTTATGAATATAAAACTTTTGTATTGTCTGTCTAAAATAACATTTAATTCAACATAGGTATGAATAAACACAATGTATTGCAAAGTGGTAAATTATCAAAGGTCAAGTAGATATTCCATGAAATAGATTAACTATTTCCCACCCATGAATAGAAAATGCATTCAAAATAAAAAATAAGGAGTTAGAAAGGTTTTATGAGTTGGTCTCCTCCATAAAAAATAAATTTAATATTTCATGAGTTGTTAACTTGAAGAAGTCTTATTCAATGTCGTCGATGATATCTTTGAATATCTCTGATTTTTTCATTCTTTGTAAGTCGAACTAAACAATTTACTTGAATCGAGAACAAGTCTATTGGTTGGAAAGGTTCTTGTCAACTGTTCAATGACATCATCAGGATTGGTGTCTATCATTTGAACACCAAAACCTCGCACAATAAATGTTGGAGAGATGAAAATATGTGTGGATAGCAATCTAGCCAGTAGAGAAGGAGCAAATGTATCATTTCACGTTCATCATCAAAGTCAAGGACATTGGAGTACCAACCCCATGCATCAATGTGAATGTCATAAGTTGCATGCAGGGAATCATGTTTGCCAAAATTCACCCCCAAACCATACCACCATGTGTCATTAGCAAAACTTAAGAGAACTAATTGTCTGCAAAATGGCAGCATCCCTAGAAAAGTTTGGACAAGTTGATTCTTGGCTGACATAGACAACATTTTGCACAAAAAAAAAATTAAAGAAAATTATGAGTTTGTTAATAATATACATGATGCAATGCCATATAAACTGTAGATAAAGTAAATTAATAAATAGAAAGATCAAATCTCTTACGTTTTCTGATTTTGTTCCATGATAAACACCATTTTCCAGATCTATTTGATCCTTTGCACTTATCCATTGAAAATGGAATACTATAAATTGCAGCATAGTGAGTCCATAAATAACAATAATATACATTTTGTTGGATAATTATGCTAAGGGTGCAACAGAAGGTAAAAAAATTGATGGTAATAAAGTTGGAGCTACTCCCGAAGATATTGTAAATTAATTTTTAGATCTTTTGGTAATTTATATGGGATTGTATATGTGTTGTTTTCTTGTGTTTTAGTTGCTTTAAAAGTTATGCATTAAAATGTATCTATTTTAGGGGTTCTAATATGTATAAACAGTTGCCAAAGTTGTTTATTTTAGAAGTCTAAGGAATACCTCTATATTGAGGTGCATCATGGTGTAATCCAATTTTTGAATAGAAGACTTTTATATTATTTGTCTAAAACAACATTTAATTCAACATAGGTATGAATAAACACAATGTATTGCAAAGTGGTAAATTATCAAGGGTCAAGTAGATATTAAATGAAATGGATTGACTATTTCCCACCCTTGAATAGAAAATACATTGCAAACAAAAAAAATGAGATAGAAAGGTTGTATGAGTTGGCCTCCTCAAAATATAAATTTAACATTTCATAAGTTGTCAAGTTTTTGAAGTCTTATTCGATGTCGTGGATGATATCCTTGAATACCTCTTGCATTTTCATTCTTTGTAAGTAGAACTAAACAATTCACTATAATCGAGAACAAGCATATTGGTTGGAAAGGTTTTTTTGAACTATTAAACGAGATCATCAGGAATGGTGTCTATCAATTGAACACCAAAACCTCGAACAATAAATGTTGGAGAGACACCAATGCATGGATTAAAGTCTGGCCAATAGAGAAGGAGAAAATGTATCATTTCATGTTCACCATCAAATTCAAGCACATTGGAGTACCAACCCCATGCATCGATGTGAATGTCATAGGTTGCATGCAAGGAATCATGTTTACCAAAATTCAAACCCCACCCATACCACCATATGTCATTAGCAAAACGTATGACAACTACATTGCCTGCAAAATGTCGGCATCCCTAGAAAAGCTTGGACAAGTTGATTCTTGGTTGACATAGACAACTTTTTTGCAAAAAAAGAAAAATTAAATAGAACTATAAGTTTGTTAATAATATAAATGATGCAACACCATATAAATTGTAGATAAAGTAAATTAAAGTATAAATTATAAATTAAATTGTAATCTATAAAGTATAAATTGATTATATTGACTACATATTTGTGTTGGGTTGATAATACATCAAACATAACTGCTTACTATACATAAGGGACCCTCTCTTAGGTACGCCACTCTATGATGGATGCTTAACACTTGCCACATGGAGCCAAGAGGGATGTAACCTTTGCTCTTGGTCTTAAGAGAGGAGGTGGATGTGATGAGGGGGAATGGCAATAAGACACCTCACTGGGTACACCACTCCATAGTGGATGCTTAACACTTGCCACATGGAGCCAAGATGGATGTGGCATCTGCTCTTGGGCCCAGGGTTGAGGCTCTCTTGGACACCCTATCAAACCAGCCTATCCTAGTTCACTAAGAATGGAATAACAAAGAATGTGAAAGTCATTTATGAACTGATTTTATCAACTCTATCAATTGTAATATAAATGTTAACTAACTCATTTAGCAAACGAAATAACAAAGAATATTAAAGCCATTTATGAACTGATTTTATCCACTCTATCAATTGTAATATAAATGTTAACTAACTCATTTGAAGGTCTTCAACAGGTAACTGTAACACTATTCAAAACCCAACCTAAGCTAGATTGGTAGCTAAAACACAAACTTCTATCCCTTACCCTGCAACCCCTTTCATACATATATCTTCATATTTTCATTGTATTTACATATATTTTCCATCTATCTATAAACAACATTTTTTAACACAATAATCCCTCCATGAAGGTAGCAAACTACTTAATTCCTAAATGAAAGCATTTACAATGACACCATAGTACTCATACCAAAAACTAAAGTGCATAACCAACCAAAATTGGGATAGCGACCTTCAATTCTTGAGACAAAATTTGAAGCAATTCATCAACATTTAGAAGCAACATTACCCATCAATGGAGTAGTGGCACCAGGGTTTCATAGGACCATTCATACATTCTTTTTTTTTTACCCCGGTTAGCTCTGAAGCTAACTTTTGGAATGGTTGCATGGATTGGTACCCATTGTAGCATATGCAATTCCAAAAGTTGGCTTCAAAGCTAACTGGGGTTAATGGAGGGATGTAAAAAAAGAAAATGATTTTACCAAAATTACTAATCCAAAAATAGAGTAGGTATTACATACTTTCTTTTTCTCTAGGTTTTGCATTATTTCCTTCCTCCTGTTCTCAATAGATTCAGGAGTGTCGTAAATAGCCATTACTGCATTATTTTTTTGCTTTCCTTCCTCCGAGAGCTCCTCAACTATATTTTTGTCATTCATGCTTCGCTTCTTCCCAACTCTTCTTGGCTAGGCCAAGCATTCTGCTTTGAGACTCAAATTCCATCAAAATTTCTTCACCATCATTCGAAGTGCAGGGTGTCGGATTTGACTTAGAAGCTTTATTTGCACTTGTATACACTCAAAATTGGTCTAGAGAATATTAATTAAATATTGATTATTTAATTAATAAATTTTTATTCCTCTACTATATAAATAAATCAAATTTATTTATATAGTTTTGTTCCTCTTAATTCTTCTACTCCAAATCACCTCTTTCATGATTTAATTAAAATGAGCAAGTCTAAATAATTTGTTTCATTATAATTAACTTCCCTCTCACTTAATTCAAACTTTTAAATTTGAATTCCATCACATTTCTACATACTTTTCTAACCACCTTCCACCTCACCCTCCAACTCACCGTGTGTCACATGAAAATAATTATCTTTATTTTCTAAATTGGATATTTACTCTCAAACAAATTTAACAACCTCCAAGACACATGGCTTCATCCTCCAAATGATTCCCTCTTGCACTTGGCAAAATGGTTTTATTAAAGGGAACATTTACCTTGTTTTCTCCATCCTCTTCATTCTTCTCCGTTGGATTCTCCAAATTAAATCTTGATCACTCATGGCTTCCAACTCACCCAATGCCTTGGAAAATTCTATAAATTAATTTACAACTTTTTTATAAGGAGAAATTGCATAATCTTACTCGCAGAATTTCACTTGAGTTTTTAGAGCTTCATTTGCATTTCAGCTTAGCATTTAGGATTAGTTATCAATTTTGATTTGGATCATGGCTCCTTTAGGCATTTCATAGTTTAATTCAGCATGTAGAATCAATTCTAAATCTCATTAGCATTAGCATAGCTTGCATTGTCTTCCACTTCATATCACTTTGTGCATATTTTCTCATTTCACCATGTTTAGTTATCATTTCATGCAGCTGAATCTTTTAATCATATAGATGTAGGTTTATAATCTGCATTGTAAATGGATAGGCTACTCGTTTCTTAGATGACATCTCAGGGATTTGAGCAGAATAAAATATGAGAGCACAAATGGCCAGAACATTTAAGATTAGAGGAGGATGTGAAGTTTTTAGAGAATTTTGTTATTGAACTATGTATGATTTAGATAGGTTCTTTAATATAATACTTCCCATCTAAGTGTGTTTTTTTTAGTATAATTCACGCATATTTTTTGACACACATAAATTGGCACCCACCGTGGGGCCTAGCTCCTGTTATTTTAACATTTTCTGGAAGTTTTGTTTTACAGGCTCGGACGTGTAGTTTTTTGGCGTTTACGAAAGATTCTTTGGTGCTTTCACTGACTGTTTCGGTGCTTCTTAGGATTTCTCTGGTGCTTTGACCCTTTTCTATGGTGCTTTAACCCAATTTTGTGGTGCTTCCACCCTTTTCAGTGGCTCTTTCACTTAATTCTGTTGTGCCTCTGTTGTTTTGGCACTTCTACTTTCTGTTATGGTGCTTTTAATTGTTTCTATAATTTTTCCCAAAAAATGAAAACTAATGTTGGCTTTTCTATTTTGTAGGTTGCATAAAATGTTGTCAAAGATCATGCCGAAACTCCAGAATGCTTGCCAAAAATAATCTATGAGAAACTACTAATGATAGATTAATTAGCAAGGAATGAACACCATGTTTACTGCCTATTTGGAAGGGTAGGCATATGCTCTACCCTTGAATAGGTGACCAAAAAGCTAGACCCCTTCCTTTTCATTTATTTTGTGGTGTGTTTTGAATGGTAGGCATATGCTCTCCCATTGACTGGGTGACCAAAAATCTAGACCCATTCTTTGTTAACCTGTGAGTGTGAGTAGGGTATAAGGCGAGGGTTCTCTCTTTATTCATGTTAAATAAAGAGGATCGAACTACGAGTATACTCTCTCACTTTTTTTTATCCTAGAGGACCTACCTTGGGGAAAAAGTACTCACCCAAGGGAATGACTCAACCGGTAACACTCTAAATCCAAGAGTATTTCCAGCTAGGATATAAATGTGGATATTGGAAAAAACAACAATATCATGCAATTTGGCTCCGATGAGAAGGGAAGCAAAGGTCTCTCACCACGTTGGGTCAACTCCTATGAAAAAAAAGTACTTACTAGAACCCTTGTTATAGAATTGGCCAAATCCTTTATCTATTCTCTTGGTACAACACCGATCGGTGTGAAGGCATCCACATTCTCGCAGTCTTTAGTAGAGATGATCAATTTTCCATGGGAGTTTCATGGAGGTTGGAAGCTTGGTTGACCTGAGAAGAGAGTGCAATGTAAGGGGGAGCCCATGTGGCCAAGCTTCTAAATTCATCTGCTAAACATAAGTGCAGTTGGGGTAAAACCCGTGTGGAATCCAAGAGAATATAGTCTATCACAACCCTAGGGAATGTATGTTGTGCTTGATTGTGCTTGTCAAATTGTTCTCAAAACAAACCTTAAATGAAACTTTACACATTGGAAAAACTACAGAAACTGTGATTTGGAATACATCATCCTAGAATAAACTATCTTTTTACCAAAAACCAAAGAAATTAAACAAACTAGAAACAAACCGTTGCATTCCCCAGTTTAGTGCTCTCACTGCTTTCTGTAGCGCTTTCACCACTTTTACCAATGCATTCACCCTCTGTTACAAGCTTCCACCCTATTTTCCAGTGCATCTGATCTTTTCTATGGCAATTTGACCTTAGCATCCTGTGGCGCATTTGCCTATTTCTATGGCGCACCCAAGCCATTTTGTGTCACTTTGACTCTTTTCTTTGGTGCTTCCAAGCCATTCTATGGCCCATCTGAGCTTTCTTGTAGCGCTTCTGCCCACTATAACAACACTTCCATTAAAACCTGAAAAATAGAGAGTTGAATAACATTCCCATCCGTCATTTTGAAACTAGAATTCAAGCATTTTTCCACTTCCGAATCATTTGCAACCTTAACAAGAGTCTAAACATGGTTTTTACCCAATGGCTTCACAAAAAATTAAAATTCGAAAACCAAAACCCATAACTCTTAGTCCAAAGGAACACCAACAACATCTTTCCATGCTTTATGACTTTAGAGACAGATTGCTCTTCAATTTTTACAAAAAGCTTCAAAGAACAACCCTGGTTTATATTCATTTTATTATTGCCAAAATCCAAGACTATTCCAAAGGTTCGAACATCTTGTCTAGGAAGAAAATTCAATCACCTTTTCACAATTGCAACCAAAATTTCAAAATCTCCTCAAGTTTGGAATTATCCTTTAGAGTCCAAAACTTTGTTGAAATTGACTTATCCAAGTGAAACATTTTACCTAAACTTTGATCAAACATCTAAAAGTGCCCATCATCATCAACATCCCAAATTTGATAGTTAAGTTGAGTTTTCCCATCAAGGTTTTTATCCTTCATCTTGGAAACAATACACTTTGTATCAAATTTTACCACCTTGGTTACATCAATAGAATTCATCATTCTATTCCACCTAGGTATTTTCCTTGGCACTCTCAAATAAAGATAAAAATTTAGCAAACCTTAGTCACTTGTATGCCCATTTTAACAAGGTTGCAAAAACAAAAACTTAAGGAAAAAGAAACAAACCTCCACATATCATGGTTGAACCAGAGGAAAATCCTTTTCATAAAATTTCTCAAAAGGAAACGGATGAGATAATAGAAGAAGATGTCGAACAAGAAAAATGAAGACCCCAATTTCCATAAATTCCTAGAAAAAGTCATTGAAAAATATGGGGAGAAATACCTTTTGATGTTAGCCAACCAAGGGGCTAAGTTACCTAATGACTTTGATGTTAACAAATTGAAGAGTATCCCAAAGAAAACTAAAATTGAAATGCTTACTACCGATCAAATGACTACCTTGAAAAATCAGATGCAAAACCTTCAACAACAACTCCAAGAAATGCGAGGGACTCCAAAAAGATACTTGTTGCAATAAATTTGTACCTATCCCTTTGATAGAAGGTTAAACAATATACCATTTCCTCAAAACTATGAATTTCCAAAATACGACAAATATAACAGGAAATCAGACCCTATAGACCATGTGCGAGAATTTTGAACAATGAGTCTTGAATTCACCCATGAGGACACATACTTAATGAGATGCTTTCCTCGTAGTCTAGGGGGTCATTTCATGGAATGGTTCTTGAAGTTGCAACCAGGCACAAAATCCTTCCAAGAACTTGTTAACAGATTCATTGCATAATATTCCTAAAACATTGCACATGAGATAACCATGAAGGACCTTTGTAATACCAAACAAAAACAAGGAGAATCTTTTCTCATATTCCTTCAAAGGTGGAGAAGGTTATTCACTCATTATGCTCATCCCATAATCAAACAAGAAAAGATGGAAATTTTTATCGATAACCTTAAAAGTGAGATGAGCTATAGATTGCAATTGCAATGTCCTCCTAGCTTTGAGAAGATGGTAGAAAATGGTTTCAAAATCAAAGAAGCCTTGGTCAAAAGAGGGGTATTCAAAATTCATAATGATGGATCAAAAAATGCTAGTTCATCTAACCATCATAACAATGAAAAAACCCAAATTTTGGACAAGGAACAAAAATGCCAATGATGGTAATGCTGAAACACATAATACCAAACCAATCTTCAACTTGTTAGGAACCACAACCAAGGTGGATCAAACCATCAATCAAGAAACTAATCAAAATATCAACTCGTCTACTAACCAAAGTGGACACAATCAAAGCAACACCTCATCAAAATTCCCATTGTATCAAACACAATCAAACCGCTGAAAATTCACCCCTTTGGGTCAATCACACGAATTTTCATTGAGAGAACTTCTTGAAAATAACCTCATAACACTACCTAACACTCAAGGATTCGAACCTAAAGTAAAATCGTCATGGTGGAATGATGCTCATTACTGTGAATTTCATCGACGCAAAGGTCACCTAATGAATAGCTACATGCAATTGAAACATAAAATACAAGACTTGATAGAAGCCAAAATCATACGAATAGAGGGACTCCAAACAAATGCAGATCACGAAGCATTCAAAAATCCCTTGCTGAACTATGAAAAAAGGGAGTCCTCTATGATGAATAACAAGGAAAAGAACATAAACTATGTCCATGATATTGTCATAAACCATATCTTAGTGGCGGAAAACCAAATGAATACCATTGAACTCATGATAGCCAAAACTTTACTGCAAATGACGATCTGATCTATGACATTCCAATTGAACTAGAACGAGACATTTTTATCCTTGAAAATCAAATTAATGACATCCAACTGGACATGAATGCAAATTATACTCAAATCAATGTCATCAAAATAAATGGGAAACAAAATAGTGTACCAGTGTATGTGACAACAAGAGCACATGCCAAATATGTCTTAAAAGGAGGTTCATCTAAAACATCTGTAATATTTCCCAATCAATACAACATAGTGGACCAATTACAAAAGATCCCTACACAAATATCAATATTGGAACTGCTCAAAATTTCACCTGCCCACAAAGAGATCTTGCAAAAATCCCTAGTGGACACAACAGTACCAACGAATCTGAAAGTTTGTAAATTTGAAGCCATGGTGGGACATTTAACTGTGCCACATTGCCTATCCTTTTCCAAAAATGATGACACATCCATTTCTCTTCCTCACAATGCTGCTCTCCATATTGAAGTCCTAATCCATAAACATCGTGTCAAACGTGTCCTAATAGATGGGGGAATAAGCCTGAATATATGTACTTTAAAACTTGTTCGTGCCTTGGGATTTTCTAAGAATGCAATTGATTCAAAGAAAAAGACTACTTCACAGGGGCTAATCTTCCTACCTATTCAAGTGGGACCAATCTAGAAAGATGTAATCTGCCAAGTCTTAGACAAGGATTTGACCTATAATATACTATTGGATCAACCATAGATTCATGAAATGCAAGCGATCCCTTCAACATATCACCAATGTCTGAAATTTCCTTATGGTGGCCAAGAAATTACCATTTCGGCTGATTCTAATAGTCCCCAATATTGCAATACCTTGAAATTTGTCCAAGATATCTTTGTGCCTCATAATAGAGAAGCTTCCATTCCCACTATTTCCAATGATCAAAGCCAGTCAAGTTCCTCATCCAAACTGTTGGTCATTTCTACAAATCATGACATTCAATCCAATTCCATGTCTAAACAGTCTGAGAAGAAAGAAGAAGTTGCTCCATCCACCTCCTCAAATCTGGAAGCCCAATTGAATTCCTCGTCAAAATAATTTGATGAAAAAGTCCAAATCAAAGAAAAAGGTGTTGTGGAATACTTCTTTGAACGGTCCTTGTGTCTTTCACACTTTTCTTCTCCAAAAGATTATGGACAACCCTCTACATCAACACAACAGACTCCACAACTAGTTACCAAATTTGATGGACGATTCATAAAAGAGAGCACTAGCTTTGATGAAGCAGAAGACAAAGACATCCTAAACTGGCTTTATAAAGATGAGGAAGAATCCCAAGCAACAACTGCAACTATGCAAACAAATAAATATGGAAAATATTTCACTATCTTGGAAAAGATGGGATATGAAGGGAATGGTCCTGTGGGTAAAAGAAAAGAGGGAATCATAGAACCAATTCAACCCATTTTAATCAATCCAAAAGACAAGACCAAACTGGGTTATAAAGAGGACACAAAAGAAAAGATGGTTGAGAGAATCCTACAGTTACAAGCCAGTGAAGAACATGAGACTGATTTGAATGAATATGAATGGGATTCACTATCAAAAGAGTCTTGTCATGACAAAGACATTGATATTGTACATAAATATGCACCCCTACTCGAAGAAGGACAAGGATCAGGATCTAGATCATTTAAATTTGGATCGCAACACCTTGATGATTCTAGTATAGATGATTCAACTCAGAGTGAAACAAATAATTTTGAAAAGAGTTACCTTCTAGACCTTGATTTTGCTATTGGAAAAATTGAGGGCATCACCATCCAAACCCTCACCATTTCCGATCTTAACCCATTTGGTGACTGTTTACCTTTAGTGCTTCCTGAGCTTATAGATTGGGACTTAACTGAGCCATTCAACATCCCTACATTTTTGAATGATGACGCCATCATCAATTTCCTCTGTGCCAATGATCCTGAAATAGATTTCACCAATGAACATCGTAACAAGGCTTCCATACAGGAGGGAATCAACTCATCCAGCTGCAAAATGAATAATACAGGAAACAAATCTGATATTGAAAACCATTCAATGGCAGTACCAGATCTGGAAAAAGTAAAAACAAAGAGCGCATCCAATGGAAAAAACCTCTCTGAGGCGTCAAAGGATGGAAGATTTGATACACTCCCAGAACATTTTCAGGAAAGGTCAAAGGTCTTGATTGAACCCACATAGTCTCTAAACATCAGCAATGAAGAGACAGTGAAGAATATACATCTAGCAGCATCATTGACAAATCAGGAAAATCCAAGCTTTCTCAAAATTTTCACAGAAAAAAAATTAACTTTGCTTGGTCATATGCTGAAATGTTGGGAATTGATCCATAACTCATCATGCACCATCTATCATTACCTTCAGGAGTGAAACCAATCAAGTAGAAGTTGAGAAAAATGCACCCCCATATCGCCTTATTGGTAAAGGCAGAGTTGAAATTGTTAGATGTTGGATTCATTAGACCCATTGATTATGTCGAGTGGATCTCCAATATAGTACTAGTCTTAAAGCCTGACAACAGTATTCACATTTGCACAAATTTATGAGATCTTAACAAAGCTTGTCCTAAGGATGATTTTCCTCTGCCCAATATAGATATCATAGTAGACTTGACGATAGGACATGGCATGATATCACTAATGGATGGATTTTCTAGGTATAATCAAATCAAAATAGCCCCGAAAGATCAAGATAAAACTATTTTTACTTGTCCATGGGGAACCTTCTATTGGAATGTTATGCCCTTCGGTTTGAAAAATGCAGAAGCTACCTACCAATGAGCCATGACAACAATTTTTCATGATATGATGCATACTTTCATGGAACACTATGTGGATGATTTATTAGCTAAATCATATACCAAGGAAGGAAATTTGGAGATCCTAGATAAAATTTTCACCAAAATGGAAAAATTCAATGTGCGACTAAATCCCAAGAAATGTGTGTTTGGAGTGACGTCAAAAAAACTCCTGGGTTACATAGTATCAAAAAAAGGAATTGAGGTGGACCCAACCAAAGTCAAAGCCATTATGGAAATTCCACCACCAAAGAACATTAACCAACTCTATTCTCTACAAGAGAGGTTTCAATCAATCCGCAGATTCATTTCACAGCTAGCAGACAAGACCCATCCCTTCACTCATTTGCTACAAAAAAATGTGTCTTTCCAATAGGATGAACAATGTGAAGGAGCCTTCAATCATTTGAAACAATATTTAATGAATCTTCCTGTCCTCATACCACTGTCAGAAGGGAAGCCACTACCGCTATATATTGCTACAACAAAGACATCATTGGGATCCCTATTACCACAAGAAGACTCAGGAGGAAAGGAAAAAGTAGTTTATTACATTAGCAGGATGCTAAATGGCTATGAGATCAACTATACCTCCATTTAAAAGGCTTGTCTAGTATTAGTATTTGCTACTCTACAGCTACAACACTACATGTTGACTCACACCATCAAGTTGATAGCCAAAATTGATCCTCTCAAATATCTTCTCAGCAAAGCAAACCTGACAAGGAGATTGGCTAAATGGGTCATGATACTTAGTGAATTTGATATCCAATATGTAGATAGGAAGGTGATAAAAGGACAAGAAATTGTTGATCAGTTGGTGGAGGCACCATTACCAGATAATCATCCTTTACATATTGAATTTCCAGATGTTGATGTTCTTACTGTGGCTGTGAAACAATGGACACTATACTTTGATGGATCACACACCCAACATGGATTAGGAGTTAGAATCCTATTTGTCACTCCACTACAAGGACATACTATACCAAAATCATATAGACTGATGTTCCCTTGTACCAACAACATGGCATCAAAACAGTTGTAGAATGGAAGGTCCTAGAATTGCAAGTGTATGGGGATTCTCAGTTGGTCATTAACCAAGTCAATGATGATTATCAAAAAAGAGATGAAAAATTGATGCCCTACAAGAGAATGTTAGACGATTTCAAGAAATATTTTGTGGATATCAAATTTGAATAGATTTCAAGAGTGGACAATAAAGCCGATGATGCCATGGCTACTATTGCCTCCTTGTTACAAATTCCAGAGAAAAGAAGTCATTATGAGTTCTTGGTGGAACAATTGTTCTCCCCTGCCTATGATGATACTGAATCCCATGTCATATGTCACCTATCCAATACCAATACCTCAATCTATAGTGAGATTTATCCCTACCTGAAGGATAACACTCTTCCACCTAACTTGTCATGAAACCAAAAATGCAATCTCATTCGTTGAGCCGCTTGACATACACTTATAGCGGATGTACTATACTGACGAGGTCTTGATAGAACTCTCTTACGATGTTTGGAACGCGATGAGTTTAAAATGGATTTGCCAGAAGTCCATGAGGGTGTCTGCGAAACACATTCGAGTGGCCTAACCTTAGCCAAGAAACTTCTTCGATTAGGATATTATTGGCCAACAATGGAGGAGTCTTTCTAATTTGTGAATAAATGTCAGAAATGTCAAATTTATGGCAACCTCATCCACACACCAGCACAAGAACTTCAACCTTTTGCATCCACATGGCCATTTTGTCAGTGGGGACTAAATCTTGTTGGTAAAATTCATCCATCATCATCAAACGAACACAAGTTCATCATCACAGCTATAGAATAATTCAAAAAGTGGATTGAGGTTGCTCCTTTAACCACCATCACTGGAAAGAAAATTTCATCCTTTATTCTCAACTACATAATCTGAAGGTATGGCATTCCCCAATCCATAGTCACTGACAATGGAAAACCATTCAAAAATCAAGGCGTGTAAGAATTGTGTGAGAAGTTCAATATCTAACATTGCTTCTCTACACCATATTATCCTTAGGGGAACGGTCAAGCAGAGGCTTCCAACAAGACTATTCTAAATATTTTGAAGAAAATTGTCAATGGCATGGGACATGATTGGCACATCCAATTGAACCCTACTTTGTGGGCATACCGCACTAGTTTTCACACACCGACAAGAGGTACACCATATGCTTTGGTATATGGAGCTGAGGCCATTGTACCTATTGAAGTTGAAATACCATCACTTCAGGTTTCCTTGAAAGGTATCATCTCTGATGAAGACTACTGGGCATCAAGATTACAAGAACTAGAACTATTAGATGAGCAATGCCAACATGCAGTGAATCACCTGAAAGCCTACCAACAACATATATCCAGAAATTACAATCACAAGGTTAAACCCAAAACATTCGAAGTTGGTGACTTAGTGTTGAAGGAGAACCCCTGCAATCAGCAAGACAGAGAGAAGAAAGGAAAGTTTGAACCAAATTGGTTGGGGCCCTTTGTCATTATATCAACTTATGGTTCAGGAGCATATCAGTTATCCATGCTAGAAGGGGATCAATTTGAGGAACCCGTGAACAACCTTCATCTCAAGAAATTTTATGCATGAATCAGTCATGGCTTCTATAAAAGTCCTAAAAAAATCCAAAAACATTAGAAAAAGTCCTAAAAATATATCCAAAAACATCAGAAAAAATCCTGAAAAAATCAAAACACATCAAAAAATGTCCTAAAAAAATGGTTACCCTGGTAAAAACCTGGAAAATAGGCATCTTGGTGACAAAAACATAAATAAATAAATAAAGTGAAAAAGATCAAAAAAATCATAAAAACCTAAAAAAGTGCAATAAAAGCAAGTGGTGAAACCCTGGCAACAGGCACTATTTGTGACAGGTTGGATTCTTCCTCTATGGGAACGCATGTTGATCATTGGCTTGGTATTGTTACCATTTGCATCCTTCATTCAAGCTACATATGCATACCTTGTTGTGACGGTCACGCCTCACCTTGGCTTCTTGAACATTGTACATATCCATAATAAATTGGCTTGTTTCCACAGGGGGCAAAATCCTGATCTTGTTGGGGGAAAATAATCTTGAGCTTAAATCAGTAGACAAACAACAGGAAGACAAACATGGAAAAAAATTGATCATAGTAAAATCAAACATGGAACATCAATCACCATCAGAAACACATCAAACATTCTTGTCCCATCAGAAAATTCAAAAATAGGTTAAAAATTAGAAAATCCCTAAAAAGGTCAAAACATCCAAAAATCCAAAAACAGAGTCACCTTGTCGAATTTTGTTGTCGCATTTCATTATAATTAAGTGTTTTTCATATCTTGGTCCTGTAAATCGGTCAAGTCGGTCAAACTACATGGTCTCTACATGTATAATGTAGGCAAGGCTAATCTTTGATCAGCCCCTGAGGCCCCTAGGATAGGTCTTTAGGTTAAGTCCTTGGTTGAAATCTTGGAAAACACCTAAAAATTGGAAAATTGAAAAAACCCAAAAACAACAGAAAATCACAGTTACAAGGATGATGCTATTTTGAATCACAGTTTTAACACTTTCACACGAATGTCCGAATTTTTTTGTATTATGATTGATGTTATCATTTCTCAGGAGCAATTCAAGGATGTCAAAGAACTACAAAAGCTATGATCAAGAATGATATTTTTTTATTTGTCTGCTACCTGTGAGTTAATCATTATTACTATAGGAATCGTCGTGGGACGTACTCTACAAAGTATCACTGATGACATTCCAGATTCGCATAGGAAAACAGTTAATTCTTGTTTGTTTACATAAGGGATGCTCAAGTCATCTTGGTCTAATTATACCTAGATGCTTGTGTTAACTTGCACTATCAAACGTCATGGAAGTAGTACTCAAGTCATCATGGTTCAATTTTACCATCAATTTTTGTACTCACTTTCAACATCTTTAAAGGCTTAATGATGACAATAAGCATGATAAATCACTGGGATGTCACTATTGCACTGTTAGGATTGCATATCTAGGTTGCATTCATATCAGTTGTTGTAATGGTATTTTATATATTTTTCCAAGGCTAATGTTATTTCTATCATTAATAGATTGAGTACATTTGACATAACCAAAAACATCATTTAGAGACATAAGCATTAGGACATCAATCATAGAATTATCATATCATCTAGGCACTCATTTAGGTCATTAACCATATATTTGCATCATGAAAAATCTAGGAAAAATAAATGCATTGATCATATTATTTTCATCCATATGCATCTAGTCATACATCCTAGGCATCAACATATGTAAAATAATCATTCATTCATTACATACATACATTATATCATAT
>VDFB02353053.1:0-80455 GCA_007258455.2 Sequoia sempervirens
CCTCTTTGTTACACACTACTTCCTTAAAAGCATGTGTTGTGGCCATATATTTTGCTTCAGTAGTGGATAGAGCAACTATCTACTACCACTTTCTCATCCAATCCGCTACTCCACCAAATAGAACAAAAACATGTATAGCTTATGGGTCTCCAATTATCAAGATCTTTAGCCCAATCTGTATTTACAAATCCTTGTACACTTAGTTACACTCTGCCAACATTATTAGTACAATGATAAATTAAGCAATAATCCAAATTTCCCTTCAATACCTAAACACTCTTTCAACCTATTTCCAATACTCTTCATCTAGCTTCACCTTGAATCTGCTTAGAACCCCCACTATTTGAGCAATATCTAGTCTTGTGCAGACCATTACACACATGAGACTTCATACCACTATAACATATAGAATATTCCTTATGTCCTCCAAATCCTCCACAAAATTAAAACATTGTTCCAAACTTAGTTTTGTACCAAATGGTAGAGGTGTACTTTACTAATTTAATGTCCTACATTCTAAACCCTCATAAAACAGTTTCAAGATACTTCCTCTAGCCTTGCCACAGTTTCCTATTGATCCTATCCTTGTAAATCACAATACCAAGTATGTATCCGGCAACATCAAAGTCCTTAATGTTTTAAGTTCTTGAATTAATGTCTTATTATCTCCAATGATTAAGATATCATCAACATATAAAATAATAACTAGACTGTGACCATTTATCTACTAGCAATACACACAATAATCAAATTCATTTCTTTCAAAACCCAATCCTTACATGAGTCAAAATTTTGGTTCCACATAAGTAGGGACTCCCTTGATCCACGCAGTGACTTTTTCAGTGTAAACTAAATTCTCTTTATCTTTCACTTTGCATCCTTCAAATCATTCCATGTATATTTCCTCTTCTACATCTCCACACAAGAACGTTATCTTAACATCCATTTTCTCTATCTCAAGACCATATGCCATGACTAGAAATAACAAACTAATAAATCTCAGCTTAACTATAGGAAAAAATCCCACCAAAGTTAATTCCCTCGACCTAATAATATCCCTTTGCCACCAATTATGTTTTGTATTGCTTAAATGATTCATCTACTCTAACCTCCTTCTTGAATATCCACTTACAACCCATGGGTTTCCTATCCTCTAGAAGATCAACCAAAACCCAAGTCTTGCACTACTTCAATGCCAACATCTCCTTATCCATGTCATTCTTCCAAGACTTCTTTTATTTGGAAGCGGAAGCCTCTTCCAAAGAACATGGTTCATTATCTATACATATAAAAATGAAGTCACAATAAAAAGATGGTGAATTGTACCTATCAAGTGATTTTCATTTTCTTATAGATCTTCTCATAGTTACTCGTGAAGAATTTGCTATTGTATTTGAACCATGTTTTTCAAAATTTGTACCCTCTTTTTGATAGTTCATACCAAATGTGCTTGTCTCATCTTCTTCCAAATTATCATGTTCACTTTAAGATGCATTATTTAAAATGCACCGTCTCCCTTTCATTCTCCTTCAACTAATCTTCCTTGGACGAGGCTCTAAGTTCCCTGATTGTAACATCCCTTGAGTAGAGAGTATTCAAAGTTTCTAGATTTCAAAGCTTGTATCATTTAACATTCTCACAGTAATCAATAAAAGAAAACCTTTTTGCTTTGAAAACCAACCAAGACTATCTCTCCTTTGGCACCTAAATAAAATCCCAAAGACTCTCAAATATGTCACAACTGGTTTTCTACAAGTCCACACTGCATATGGTGTCTTATTTTATAATGTAGAAGTAGATGACTTGTTCTTGAAGTAGCATGAGGTACTAACCTCTTCAACCTAGAATTATTGTCATAAACCAACACTACTCAACATACTATTGGCCTAATCCAACAAATTTCTATTCAATCTTTTAAGTACTTTGTTATATTGTTGTGTATATGGAGTTGTTATTTGCTTCACAATACCAATGTGTTTACAAAATGTTTCAAACTTCTTGGAGCAAAATTTAATACCATTATCTATCATAAGTATATTTTCTCACTAATCTAATTCTCAACAAAAGCCTTAAACTCCTTAAACTGAACAAAAATAGCTTAAACTTCTTCCTAAGAAAATATAACCAAGAATACCTAGAATAATCAATAGTGAATGACGCATAGTATAGACTTACCAATGGATTGGATATCCACACTTGGCCAAACACATCATTGTGTATCACCTCCAAAATCACCTAAGTTCTTGTATTTCCTAAAACAAATCTTACTCTATTATGTTTTCTCAACACACAATATTCACAAAAGTTGATAAGAATAGAACAATCAAGCAGACAATCTACCATATCTTTACTAGCCAAAATTTATAAGTCTTTTTCACTCAAATAACCCATCCTAAGATTTCATAATAACCTTGATTCAGATACAATTATATTAGCACAACCAAATAATATTGATGCATCTAGCCTATATAGAGTGGCATGTCACACTACCTTAGCAAGGACCAAATTACCTCTTACCAACTTACAACCCTGACCATCAAATATGACATGTATTCCTAAGTTAACCATTTTTAGACATAAACATAAGGTTTCTAGCCAAACCTAAAACATGTGGGACATCTTAGAGTGTCATTGCTCTACCATCCATAAATGCAAGTTTTACATTTCCTCAAGCAACTATCTCAAAGGAGTTGTTATCGCCAAAATAATGTCCTTCATTACACTTTGTGTATCAGAGGACCACTCTCTTTTAGATGTCATGTGATAAGAAGCGCCTAAATCAATCAACCAAGAATCATTACCAATGATGTTGGGTGATCCCACAATACTGGTTTACAATTTTTGGCCAAACTGGATACTGAACTAATTTTTTCTAACTAAATCTTCACTTTCGGGCACCTATAGCGGCTAAACTGTGAGGAATTTGAATATGATACAAACTAGTGATTTGTGACATTTTGTCTGTAGATTCTAAATATATTTTTTTCAAAAATTTTGGAAGCAAATTGCACTTCTTTTTCCATCTCCTTCGAAAACTGGTTTTTTTCAGTAAACACCATTTTTAAGGAGTGATGCTCACCGTATACAACATAACTTTTTTTCCATGAAGAATAAAATTCACTATGATATCTAGCCCTTTCATTTGGTTTCATATTATTTTATTGAATATTTTTTCCTTAATCAAGTTTCGAAGTCAAACCAATAACAATTCAAACATAGGCAGACTGTATACAACATAACTTTTTTTGTATGTATCAAAATTCAATTTTTTATTTTTTTTACTAAATCAAGGACATCAATACCTAGCCTACACATATTTTTTAGAATTTTATTTTGATAGTCTGCTATTTTTCCCCATGTGCAGAATAGAGAGTTTGATTTTCGGTGAAAAACCTATGTTTAATCAAACTAAAAAAAGAAATACATAATAAAACCAAAACATATTAAAATTATATTCGATGGATAGCTCATTCCGAGGACTACCATAATCTAGTTGGGTCTGTGAAGTCTCCTCCATTTTCATCCTCAACTTGAGCTTCGAAGGGAAAAATTCTAGAGATTTTTGGTGCCAAAGGGGGAGAAGGGGGGAAAAGGGGGGTTTGAATGAACCCAGGTTCGAGCGAAACCCCCTTGGAGGTTCACTCGAACTAGGGTTCGAGCGAACCCCCCTTTCCACACAGTTTCCCTTTGTTTTTTATTCCGGGAAATGTGAAATATGTGGGACCCAGTATTTGATAGGGTTCGCCCAGCATTTGATAGGGTTCACTCGAACCAAAGTTCGTTCGAACCCCTAAAAACCAAAATTATCACCATGGGGGCGTTTTCTTGCAATTTTCCTTCCTCACTAGAATTGTAAACCAGTTTTGTGGGTTTACCCTGTTAACAAAAAAAAAGCATCAATACTATATCCATTATCGTTAGAGAACCGATTAGAAAATCATCTTTCTTCTTGGAATGACAATCCTTGTTTATGTGACATTTCTTGCCACAATTCCAATATTTCACTTTATATTTACTCAAAGATTTAAACCTATCTTTACCCCTTAAACTTCTTATCTCCATTATTTTTCTTAGCTTTCTTCTCTCCTTCGACTTGCCTCAACAACTAGGGCATCAAAAGACGTTTCATCCATGGAATTCTTTCTAATTTCCTAATTTAATAATTCCAGTTTTAGGTCAGCCCACAATACTACATGTCCCACTTTCTAGTGAAAGTAGGACATTGAAATCAACATTTTTCACCAAACTTTCACTTTATGAAACCTATGGCAACTAAACCGTTAATAATTGGGAGATGATGTGAACTAGTGATTTGTGAGGATTTTTGTGTACATTTTAAATATATATTTTTTTAAATTTAGAAATAAATTGTGATTTTTTTATGTAGTTTTTAATAACTTGTTTTTTATATTAAACTTAACCAACAACAAACATAGAATAAACTAGCGGTTTGATGAGAAGCAGTGGAAGAGGCAGTTGTGGGGTGTTTATGTAAACCCTAAGAGAGGGCAGAAGAGGTACCTGCAAGACTGCTTCTGTTGGTGATGGAGAGGGAGAGACAGAGGATGGTGAAGATGATGGGGGCAAGGGTGTTGTTTCTTTGGCAGCTATTGCTGCCTCGAGAGTTTCTTGGGCTACAGATATGGCAAGCACTTGCGAAGACAAGTTGTTGCGTTCCCTGGAGGATGTGTTGCATGTTCCCTTTCCCTATAATAGCATCATTAATGGTGCTTCAGAGGGTTTTTGAGGAAACACCCTTGTTAATGAGGAGGGTGAGGGAGATTTTTAGAGGATTTTGATCTTGGTTTTTCCTTTTTGGATGATGAGGAGGATGAATCGTTCCTGGATATTCTTATTAAGGTTTGCCTAAAGTTTGTGCCTTCTAAGGGGAGTGCTTGGTTGGTGGCTAAGGATTATGATTCGATTTTGGCAATGTGGTTGGATGCCCAACATGTTGCTCAGATGCACTTGGAAGCCAAGCATCCTACTAAACCTAATGTAATCATGAAGTGTGATCTAGGGATTTCTTTAAAGAGGGGTTTTCTTCTACCTCCTCAAAAGGTTCTTCATGCTATATCTACTTCACCTAGCTCTCCCCCTATTTCTAGTACATGTACCTATGGGGCTGTGTCCCCACTTCCGCCAGTTGAGAGAGTCGAGTTGGAGACTCCTTCCAAGATGGAGGTTCCTATATCTGCTTCAACTAAGGGTGATTCACCTCCTTGTAATGTGAAGCCTATTTGCTGGTTGATGCTGGAACGTTTTGTATTTTCTCAGTCCCCTATTCTTCATACATCTGTTATTTTAGTTTTTAATGAGTGTCTGTAGAGAGCCTCTGTAAGCTTGCAGCACGCTCTTATTAGCAATTTTTGGGGAATAGACCTAATATTGACATTATTTGCAATTGGGCTTTCGATTGTTGGTTTACTAATGGTATATTGAGTGTTAAGGCTTTGTTGAATGATCTCCTTTTCTCTTTGAAATCTATCAAAGACTGCTCACGGGTACTATTAGGAGGCCCTTGCTTTCTAGGTAAGGCTTTTCTTTTCTTACAAAGTTGGTTTGTTGGTTTCGATGCTACTAAGATAAATTTTGCTCCTATTTGGGTTTGTCTCCTAGAGTTCTCGTTGAAGTTTTGGGATGAAAATATTATTCAAGGTATAACTAATTCTATGGGTCAATTTATTACCATTGACGATGTTACGAAAAATAGAACTAGCTTCCATTATGCTATATTTTGTGTTTATAGAAAGGTTGGTATAAAATTTTCCAACAATGTCAAACTATTTTCCAGGTTTGGTGTTTGGAATCAAAAACTGTATTATGAGTCTTCATGGATGTACCACTTCCACAGTGCAGGACATTTCTCCTCATTGTGCCAAGATGTCCATGATAAGATGCATTACAATGTGCATGCTTTGCCTGAATGCTCCTCTATTGACAGGGTATTGGAGATGGACCTTGTTGAGTTTGGTTTCAAACCTCCTTGATTGTATTTTGTTGGTTTTGGGTCCTTCCAAAACCTTTTTACAGTTCCTTGCTCCAGTCAAAAGCATTGTCGGTCTTGTTTTCTCTCCTTGCTATTGGTTCTTTTGTCTCTTATCGGGAGACTTGCTTGGTTGGTTGTTTCTTTGTGTCTCACTGCTTGTGAGGTTTATTTCTTTTTCCTAGTCTCATTTGCTTCTATGGTTGTTTTGTTATGGGTTCAGGCCCTTCTTGATTTATCTTAATCAAAACATATTTAAAAATTGGCGTTTATGTTGTAACACATAATTTTTTTTACAAAAAGGATAAAATTATAATTTTCAAATATAGATTTATAACTTCAATAACTAGCACATGGATATTTTTTCATAATTTTTTGTTGCATTTTATAATTAATTTTTGAAGTCAAATTAATTATAATTTGGACATAAGTGTATGTCATTATGCATAACTTGTTTCGTATGTATCAAAATTCATTTATTTTTTTGCTAAAACAAGGACATCAACACCTAGGGAACAAATATTTTTTAGAATTTTTTCTCTATTTTGCTATTTTTTCGTGTTTGTGAAACAAATACCTTGATGTTTGGTGAAAACCTACATTCACAAGAAAAAATATATAATGATAAAATAAAAAATATTCAAAATTATACTTTTTGGAAAACTTATAATAAGGGTTACATACTTACAAAACATAATTTCTAAATGACTTTATTTGATCCCTCAAAAGGTAAAGAAAAAGTGGTTTTTTGTCAATATTTTGATAAGTGTGAATAAGACTCCATTGTGGGAATGATTTAAGACTAGATGGGTTTTATCGAAGGGGGTTTGATTTAAGGGGATCTTATATAACCCTCTTCAATTAAAACCCTTTAGATGGAACCCCTCAAGGCTTAAATCATTAAATTTTCTAAAAAATATGTGATTTCAAGCAAAAATCAAGATGTCCTAAAAGTGGGACACAATATTGTGCTAATACCCTTTCACATTTGACAACATTAATATTGATAGACATTATCAAATGTTCCCATAAATTCATTAAGAAACAAAGCAATACAATACATTTGTCCTCTTCATTCATATTGAATTCTATTGATACAAGTTGAATTAATATCATATTAAATTTATTTAAGTGATCAATTATTATGTCTCAATAATGATTTCTAATCTACTCCTCAAACACATTCATTAACACTAAATATGACAAATATAACCAAATAGTACTTGAAGCTTTCTTATCAAGTTTTACCCAATCTTCATTAGACATTTCTAATAGTTTGATTGAAGTAGGTATCGCATCCCACTAATCTATTTCTAATATAGGATCTTCCATCTTCAACTTTCATAATTCAAAGTTCTAACCATTGAATATTTCAATCTCAAATCTCAATATGGTAGCCATAGATTTAATACTCTTTTATCTTCTCACAAGATCCTTCAAAGTTCTCCTTTGTGACCAATTATAAACAAACTACAACAAACCAATTGTTGTAGGGTTTATCATCGTACATGCAAGGGTTTGGACTCCCAATGATGTAGTAACTTCCCAAACACAATCTATGCTTTGATAATAATTATTTGAGATTCGTATACATGTTGCAGATGAACGATAAATTAGGATTAACGAAGCCTAAGATTGTGTGTATTGAAAAACAATAAATAGTATTTGCAAAACCTATCTAATAATATACATAAAAGTGTAACAATATACATTCACAAGATTACACAAAACTCAAAGATTTATGTGGTGAACCATTATAAGAGAAAAGCACCACCACCAAAACACACAATTATATTATTAAAAATAAAAAATTCAACTCAACAAGCTCTTTAATAAAGTCTCAATCCACATCATACTTTTTTTGCAATGACTAATGTTTCACCAAATCTGTTCAATCTACTATCTATACAATTGTCAACCCTTCTAACATTGGCACTTTTACACAAGATGATATATATAGACATGCACATGTACATGCAAATACAAACCATCTAACTATCCAACTAACACGTGGAATACCAACAATTATGTAACTATATTTGTCCTTATTATGACATCAACATACCACACATATAACTAAATATGATTTCTCCACGTCGATAATCACCTTGTATATGTAGTCACTACCATAAACTATAAATTAATAGTTACATCTTTAACATTGTTGATGAATTAATGTTTTCCTTGTATAGTCACTCTACCAGCTCCACATTTACGATAGTTCACCCAAACATAACTCAAGTTATATTTACTTGCAACATCTTGTGCCATCTTCCTAAATATTATCCTACTCTCATATTATGCCACATGAACTCCATGTCTATTGCAAGTTCTCTTACATCACTATTCATGCTTTTGATAAACACTATTCTATGTGGTTGTGAGTTCTTCTCCAATGATTTGGAGCTGTCACAACACCACCACATGTAAAACATGTATGTTGTATCATAGTACCTTAAACTCACCATATGTTACCCTATTGAAGTACACAAACTTTTCCTACAAGGACTCTTTATAGGGGAATATCATCTAAGTCCCAAAAAAATATGCTATATTAAATTGTCTAAAACATTTATAAATAATCTATGCTCCATGGGGTTTTGGGGACAGGGACAGCAGGGTACGGTGAGATGAGTTTTCGGTACGGGGGTACTTTTGGGTCATTTTTTATGGGACAACAAGGGACGGCTAATAAAAAAATAGGGAAATTTTTAAAAATATAGAGAAATTTCAAATGTTCATAGCATACCATTGATAAAGCATTCATTCTAGACATTGTATAAGCTTAATACATATCATTAGACTTGAATTGAGATTTCACATGAGAATCGACCAGGGTTACCCCAAGTTTCCGGGACGAGGACGGCGGGCGAGTCCCCAAATTTCCAATTTTTTAAGCCAAATTTAGGGACGACAGGAGACGGCTATATAAAAATATAGGGAAAATTTAAAAAATATGGGGAAATTTTAAATATTCAATAGATAACATGCACAATATACATTATAGAAAATTAACATATAACAGTTGTGTTCAACATTATGCCAATACTCAATACACATTCAAAATTAACATACACGAATCATGAAATAACCTCCAAGTTATAATTCATAAACTTATATCAAAATGCCCAAAGGCTACATTGCTGCCATATAGTTTTAAAGTTTTCTATGAAAATCAAAATACAATATCGTATGTCAATAATGAATACAGAATAAACAAAGAGCACTGCTGCCCCTAATCATCTCTCATAACCGCATCAAAATCAGAGTCATCCTCTAAGTCACTGCCACTGTGATGCTCCTCAACCAACGGAACCCCAACCAAACCCTCAGTTGTCTCCTCCTCATCTACCTGGGCCACGTCCTCAGGATCAATATCCCACCGTAGAGCTGGAGTCTGTCGATACTCTGGAGTCTGCCAATCCTAAAGCCGAAGAGCACTATGAACGGTCACTAGCTTCTCCGCTCGTCTAGAGGTAATTCTATCCCTCTTGAGGGAGTGGATAAAGCTATACATGGACCAATTCCTCTTTGCAACAGAGGAACTGGCAACCTGTGCAAGAAGGCGAGTAGCAAGTGTCTTCAACTGCGGTGTATCCCTCCCATGATAGGTCCACCATCCAATAGGGTTCGATTGAGCTAATATAGCTCTATCCAACCTCGCCTATGGTTTACTCAAGTTTGGGCCATTAAGATTTGCAAAGTCTAGGAATTGTGACCGAAGTAGTGAAGCCTGCTCTGTTGGATAAATCTTTTCAATGGCCCATGTGAACCGATCTAAAACCTCAGTATCATCACATGGAGGCACCCTACCAGCCCTTGGTGCATACCATTTTAGATTTAGAGCAAAGGCAGCCATATGAAGCGAGGTGTTCATTGTATTCCACCTCCGCATCACAATGGGCCTAATGTGTTGCTCATATAAATCCAAAGTGGGGTCCTTTGCCGAAATAACTTGCTTGATCTTCCCAAGCATACTGTCAAATGTCTCATATATCTCTCCAAGACTAGGAGAGTCTGTATTAGCATATCTGATGACATCTACAATAGGCGAGATGAAGGAGCAAATATATCTACAAAATGCAAACAAAAAGTTCAAAATAATTAGTTGACAAGTTAATTGACATGTTAGAAACTTCAAAAGTGGAACATTGGATAAATAAAATTAAAATATTAAAATCATAAATTTAATATGAAAATCAGCCGTCTAATATGTCTTACCTCACATTGGCCCACCAATCATTATTGAGGATCTTTTGTTTGATGGTCTTTCCTTGAGCAGAACTTGCATTAGGCTATCTAGTCCACTCTGCATTGACCATCATCAGTTGTAGAGGCTCATGCACCTCAAGCATCATCTCCAACAAGATGAAGTATGTGGCATATCTACATTCATTTGATTCAATGATTCATTAAAAAATAAAAATTTAAAACAAAATCAGATTATGAATACAAATTAGAAGTGAAAAAAAATGAAGTAAATGGCATACCTTGTCTCAACAGGTTTGAGAAACTCCTTCTTTGAAAATGTTCTGAAAAGAGCAAGTGAGGTGTGGTGATTGTAAATGAACATCTTAATATCTAACTTACGCCACTATGTTGTCCTTCTTTGTGTAAGACAACTCCACTACTACCAACCGTGGAAGGACTAGGAGTAGGCATAGATGATTGTGAACTTGGGAAAGGAGACCCACCTTGAACCCCACCATCCAACTCCATTTGAATTTTTTGGCACTCTAAAAATAGCTCATCTGTCAATGCAAGACACACTCTAACTCTATGGCCCACCTCACCCAAAAAATGAGACCTAACTCTTGTGTAGCTGCCCCTAAATTCCTTTTCACAAACATAGCAAAACCAAACCCTACTACCCCCTGAATTTTTTTGTCTTTCACCCACGGCTGTAACATATCGAAGGAATGGTTTTTTTTTAGTCTAATGGGTGTTTTGCATAGTCTTCCATGGTTTTGGTATTGGTTCATGAAGGAGGGCATTGGATTGGGTTTTTTGCTCTCTAGTTCTACTACCACCCCCACCACTTTCCCTTCTAGTTTGCATTTCAACTTCACTATCACTCCCATCCTCACTGCTGCTCATGTTTTTTATTTTTAGAATGCAAGTTTCAACTGAAAATGCAAAAAAAAATAAAAAATCAGACAATGTATGCTTCACATTTTGCAAAAACAAATGAAAAAAAAAATAGGAAAAGGAAATGCATACCTCTTTGGTGGATTTGCACTCCCAACAACACTAATTTCAACCTCCTCTCCTCCTTCAAAATGCTGCTCCTTCTCCTTCAATGGCTGCAACTTCTTTTGCTCTCAAACCCTTGGCTGCTCAAACAAACAAAATGCATAAAATGAGCTTAGAGAGGCCCTTTTTCCTTCATAAAGGAGTCAAAATCAATGGGGTCCACACATGCCATGTAGGCAGGGGCATTCTTTTTGTTTTATGTTTTATTTAAAAGCTCTCTCAAGACCTGAGGGGCGACCAAGCTGTCCCGGAGTTGATCGAAGACTTCGGTTAATCTCGGCCATCGAGAGTTGGTTAGATCTGTTGTGACCTACATAAACCCCATTCAAAATGGGGACCCCTAAATTTTTGCTCCATTAGGTCTTTTGGCTTGGGTTTCTCTCTCTCTCTCTCTCTTTGTGTCTCTTTCTGATGTCTGCCTTTCGAGGATCATGTCCGCCTTTGAGCTTAAGCGTGAAATTGACCAAGTCTGAAAATTAGGGTTTCATCTTTCTACAGTGATTCGAGGTCAGATGAAGTAAACAAATTGAAAAGCGAGCTTAACATTGTTATTGATGCTTCAGTAATTTCATTACCATTGGGTCCCGAAATTTACTTACTATTTTTAGTAAAGTGTAAAATTCTGAGCAATCGTCCCGGCATTTTTGAGAATCCGTAGTCCACACTTGCATTCGAAACACATCCCGGGCTACTTTCGTGTGCAAAATTTAAGCATGAGACCACTTTCTATTTTTAGCAATCTAGCTTCCGGGACAAATTTCAGGGCCTAGATGCAGAGTTTTTCTTTGCATGTCTGGATATTCCTTCTGGGTTTTCAGAGACCTTCGCAGTGATGTAACATGCAAAGTGAGGCGACAACTTTCAGAGTTCAACCTTCCGAGGCTATTTTAAGAGGTTTGCATGTCAGGGTTTCTTTTGCATGTCGGATGATTCCTACTGGGTTTCTCGAGAGCTTCGCAATGGTATGACATGCAAATGAAGATGATCACTCAGTAAGGAACTTACTATTTTTAGCAGGTGTGTCCCGGCAGCCGCTTCCCAGCAGTTCAGAATCACAGGCTGATCGCAATGCAGCAGAAACGAGGACAAACAGAGATCATTGGATATGCATGCAAAGAAAATTAGGGTTTCCGACTTCGGGGCCTAAAAAGAGGGGTAAAATGTCAAAAAATTTGAAAACTGATGTAAACCACCGCGATCAACATCCTTCAGGCTATCTGCTGGTAAAATTTCAAGTCAAACGGAACACTTACTATTTATAGTAAGCCAATTTGGAAACAGGTTAAAAATAGAAAGTCAGGTGCATGCGTTGATGTCAACAGACAGGTCACCTGGTGAGGAGCGCCTCATTCAAATTTCAAGTTAATCGGAGCAGGAGAGCTATCAGAAGCAAGCGTTTGCTATTTATAGTAAACAACCTTCAAAAATGGGCTAAAAATAGCAGGGTGACTAAAAATGGCAGTGTTGACAGGGTAACAAGGTCATGAGAATGCAGTGTCCAAAATTTCGAATCGTTCTAAGCTCCAGAGATGCAAATTCAGAGGACTTACTATAAATAGCAGGGCATGAAAATTGGCGAAAACGAAGAAAATTTCTAAGTCTGAAACTTCATCCTACAGCCATGGCAAAATGCGCCCAAATTAATGGAAGAAGCATGGAAGAAGTTTTCAGTGTTGAAGCTCGTCCACCACACAGGCCAAAATGCGCCCAAGCTAGAAGATGGTCAATGAAAGTCAACACTTTTTATCCTGTAGCCATGGCAAAATGCGCCCAAGGGAAACTCATGGAAGTTGAAAAATTTTCTAAGTATTGAACTCGTCCTCCTCACCCCTCCAAATGCGCCCATCCTTCTCAGGGGGTGAAATGCGCCAATTCTAGAAGAAGGTCAAAGGGGTCAATGACTTTCATCCTCCTACATAGGCAAAATGCGCCCAAGGACATGCATGTGAAGACAAAAAGAGGGAGTTGAAAGGTCACAAGGGACATGGTAAGAGTTATCCACCAGCTATGCCAAAATGTGCTCAAGGAGGAGGTCAAACAAGTCAAAGATTTTTATCCTTCACCTACATGGAAATGCGCCCAAATGAGGTCAAGTAAGGACAAAAAATAGAAGTTGAAGGGTCATCCTCTTGCCTAGCTCAAATGCGCCCAAGTTGAGGTGGTAAAAGCGAATGTAAGGTGGTAAATGGGGTAAAAGACACTTCAAGGCGTGGTCAATATAAGGGTAAATCCTAGGCGTGCTTTTTGAATTTCCTCTTCAAGTCTAAAATGCGCCCAAAGTGATATGTGTGAGGTGGTGAAGATAAAATGCTAAGGCGTGATTTTAAATTCTTCTAAGTATGATATGCGCCTAAGGTGGTGAGTAAGGAATTTCTTCTAAGGCGTTGGAGTTTTTAAGTAAAATTGCCTTTCAAGGGTGAAGTAAAATGCAAGTGGCGAAAATTTCCAAGGCAAAATTTTCCTAAGAGATGACTTAAAATATTTTCTAAGGCAAAAATATTTTCTTAGAAAATACGCCTAGAACTGAGGTGGTGAAACTTTTTCTTGAAGCACGAGCAAAATTTCTCAGTGATGAAGTCAGAGAATGATGATAATGCAGGATGAACTCAAATTCCTCGAGTGAGAGCAACACGGGATGATCACAGGCGAAGAATGGATTTAATTTGACAGAATAATATTTTCTAAGGTTCAAAATTTAAAAATTAAATGAACCCGTTCGTTGGGTACCCATGGATTCGAAGCATTCTGAAGAAAATTTTCTTCTGGGTACTGAACATTTGCGATGATAGATGGATTTCCAAGTCTTCCGCACTTCGCCAACACTTTTTCAGTGAAGAATTTAATCAGTGCTCAAATTGTGAGTTTTCCTAAGGGAAATTTTAAAATCTTCTAAGGCAAATTTGAATAAAATGTGTTTTCAAAATGAATTTCTCCGGACAACGAATTTGAAGTGGGTTGCCTAGATGATTTTGATTGAATTCTTCGATGATGAATTTTCCAGAGCTGGGGAGGAGTTAAATTCGAATTCAAGTGACAGAGCTCCGACTGGTGAATTAAAAAGATGAATTTAAATTAAATTTTTTGAAAATAAATTCAAAAGATGCCAGTCAAAGTTGAACTTCTAGAAGAATAAGATTCCTGACATCGAGAGACAAGTGTCAGAAATACCAGAGAGGGAAAATTCAAATTCTTGAAGTGGAGTAGTGGAAGTTTAATGCACTAGCTAAAATTGGCTCCTTCTAGAATTCGATTTTTGGCTATAAAATGACGAAGTTTCTCACTTCCTTTTCACAGCTGGAGAAGTCGAATTTGCTCTAAGTGAAGATTGTTGCTAAGAATTGTTGAAGCTTGAAGAGTACGAATTATTGCTAAGGCTGAAGTATTGCATAAAAGAAGCTGAGAGGGACGACTTGACTTGAGTTGGTTTCCAAAATCTAAAGTGAAGGAGATTTCGAATTTCAAAGAGGAGTTTGCTGGAGTTCAAAGTTATTGCTGCAACTTTTGGAGGGGCGCAGTTGCTAATTGTGACTAAAGTTTGATTTGTTGCTGATTGAAAGTTGAAGTTGCCAGAGCTAAGAGGGGCGCACTTGCAAGTTGCTGGAGGTATTCAAATCTGCATTTGAAGAAGGACGCTTGGAGGTGAAGTTGCTGAGAATTGTCTAAAAAGTGTGAACTTGCTGATTGCTGATTGAGATTGTTGAAGACAAGGCTTGCTTGGAAATTCATTTCTAAGTGATTGAAGCTCGAATTTATTAGAGAAGAAGCTAAGGTTTGCAAACAAGAAAAGTTATTGCAGCTTCTCGAGTTATTAAAGTCGACTGGCAGCCCTGCAAGGTATCTTATTTATTTTTCTAAGATGAATTGCTGATGAATGTTTATTGTTTGCAGATGGCTGATGCAAGGGCGACCGGCAAAGACAATGGTGCATCCAGGCAGGCTGTGATTAAGAAGCTGAGTAAGACATTCATGCCGGAATCAAAATTTATTTCAAAGTTGGGCAAGCTGACAGACACCAACTTGGGCTCCGTCAACCTAGAGGCCTTCAAAAACAGAATGTTGGGGATTGGGAGTCATCAGCCTTCGACTACTTCGCACAATATTGTTCGAAGCGGATTATATGTAGCTGCTGGTTTCCCACCAGCCATTCAGTGTTCGGAGCTGATAATGGAGTGCGCCAATTACTATGAGAAGGATCACAGATCGATCATGTCACCAGATGGCCAAGTGCTAGCTAATCTTACTCCTGCAGCCATTGGTGAAGCTTTCGGGATCCCGGTGCATAGGAACATGGTTTACAAGTCCAGAGAGCGAGCTGAACGGATGTACGCTTCTGCTTTCAAGAGATGTACGGAGACAATTAACACTCACTGGATGAGCACTCCCAAGCCTTCTCGTACAAAGTTGCCGAAGCAGATCATAGCGGAGGACTTGAAGCAAGAATACTGTGACCTCATCATGATGCTGAGCAGAGTTGGTGGTTGCCCACAGTCCTTTATTTTCGAGCCTTGGATGTTTTATTACATCAACCTCGTGCTAGAAGGGAAAGATTACGTCAACTGGGCTGTGATGATCAGTGATAATTTGCATGAGCAGCTCCTAAGCCTCAGAAGGATGAAGACATTTTACATGAGCTCTTACATCATTTATATGTTGGCTCATATGACGAAGTACAAAGGGATCTCTTACAAAGAACCTGTTGGTTGTGGCTCCCACCAATTCAAAATCTATGACGCTTGTCTGCAGTTACATTTGGTGAGCACTACTCATTACAAGCGTGTCAACGATGCCTTCACCATGCATATCACGAGATTGCTTCAGGAGCGGTTACACCACAGAATCTCGAGGGAGGCCCAAGAGTTGATTGAAAGGTATGGGTGTTGGTTCATTCAGTTTCCAAGGTTTTCTTATATTAGGCTGCAAGGTTTTTCATCGTATCCGTATAGGCTGCCTAAGTACCCAACCGATAGAATATTGATGCTAGAGATATCTAGGCAATTGCTCGCCTACGATAAGATTCAAAAGAAAAAGGAGGTATTGAATTTCCAATTGTCATGGGCAACTCGGATGAGGTGTGTCCTTCGATACAAGCAGCTAGAGAGGCTGAAAGTGAGCTTCAATTTTATCATTTCTCATATCACACCAGCCGACAACACTATGATCCACATCACAACATCAAATGGGTACTGTCAGAAGAATTTAAACATAAGGCAAATATCGAGGATTATTGGGCTGATGCAGCAGATGAGATTGAAGTCAGAAAAAGAATGTTCTCTCGGTTGCCAATTACTTTGATCAGGGAGTGTGAAGTTGTTCCAGTTCCAGACCAGTTCAATGAGGATATGGACGTTGTCCATCCTAATTATGCAGTAGTGAGAGATACTCTACTTCCGCTCCCAAATTGGTCAGAACCAGAGGTTGCTGATTTGGACACACTTTCTATCCCGGTCCTGACATTCACTAGAGCATGGGTTGATAGGCGTGTGAACAGGTTGAAGAGTAGGTCAATTGCTTTGACTTACAATTTGATGGGAGATCACAGGACACCCACCACAGGCAGAAAGAAACAGATCACACGAGGTCCAGAGTCCAAAAGGAAAGAGCTAGTTCGATAGGAGCCTGTTTAGCTGGAACCTCCACGAGTTGCAGTTGCATCACCCATGCCATTGGAGACACGTTCTCCAAGTATACAGGAGGTTTCTTTGTTTGCTGATCAGAGGAATGCATTGAATCAGGTGCAGGTAGTACAAGAAAATAATCAACCTCCACGGAGAGAATCGGTTGGCCAGAGCATCAATGCACCTATTAGGGTTGATCAGCAGGATGATGAGGGGACTATTACTGACCCTCAGTTTCAGCAGGAGTTAGAGGCGGCTATGAATGATGATGATGATATAGTTTCAGGAGACACTCAGCCACTTGAGGATGATGAGCCTCGTCAGAATGATGTAGAAGTTGAGCAAGTTAGAGAGGTAGAGGCACAAGAACAACAACCCTTTGATATACAGTACGATGTGCCTGATTGGCTTAAGGATAGAATGAGAAGGAGCCCCAGTGAGGAGATTGATCCAGCAGTTGAGATGGAAGAATTTTTGAACAGGATCAGTGCACCTCCACAGAAGAAGAAGGCAAGAAAATTTTTGAAAATCTCCACTGAAGAGGATGGCTCTCGCATTCTTCATGTTGTCGTGCCTCAAGTTGATTGTGACCGAGATGAAGCAGTGCCAGAGAATTATGTGGTCACAACTTTGGATCTAGGACGCCCCACTGGTGCGCAGATTGTAGAGGAGTGTGATAACTCCTACCTCGCCCTCAAAGATAGGTTATTCAAGAAAGAAGGAAAGTATAAGAAGTTGAAAAGAGAACACAAGGCCTTGATTGGATATGTATAGCAGTTGTCTCGTTCTCATGGGCAGGAGATTCCAGTGATTGAGCCTCCAGCAGAGATACCTAGAGAGTCCATCAGTGGCTTGATGGAGTTAGGAAAAATGGCACAGGAAGCAGACAAGTGGGTCACAGGGGTTCGTGCTGAGACAGAGAAGTTTATGAAGGACCTTGTTTTTGCTTTTCAGCAGGCTTCCAGTATTTTGGCACGAATGGAGGCAGTTGATCAGGCTTGGGGTGATGCTTCTGTCTATCAGAGTAAAGTAATTCAGCGTCTTGAGGCATTGAGGCATGTTCCGTTGCGATTGCTGATTGATGGAGGTGTCACTCAGGAGAGTGACAGATATGATTTTTCTAGATGGTATTCTTCAGCGATCACGGGGCATGGTTTCTTCGACGCGGCATAGGCGGATTCAGCCAGGATACATAAGGCCATGGCCAATATTATTGATGGAGATTAGAATACCTTTGAGGCCATATTTGCTAGGCGGTTGAATCCAGATGAAATCAATGTTGATAATTTAAGGGGTAGGCTGTTACCTTTCTTTTCAGAGGTGAAGACCTTCGTACAAGATGATTTCGAGAACACTTCTACTTTCTCCGCCCTGATCTAGAGCACGCAGGATTCCTTGGTTGCATGGAGAAAATCTTGTACAAGGCATGAGCATTCAGTCACGGTGTTAGAGTTTCAGCTAGATTGTGTTCCACCCATTTCAGTTCAGGAAGTTGAAGCTGTACTTGGCAGATTTGTTGAGTTTGCAGCTAGAGAGAAGGATAACGGGAATGCACTGCTAGACGAGGATCTTCTAGAAGACTGATTGTGGGCATTTATTGCCTTTACTATTTTTGGGAGTGAGTGGGAATCTTTGTTCATTTATTACACCACTCCCCATTTTGGCAGTTTTTAGGGTTAGGGCTAAGGTGGCACAATTCTAGCCACTCTATTGATTGTAACCCTAGCTGTCTTTTGGACTGGGCTAGCTATAAAAGGGGGAGTCCCCCTCATTTGTAATTCATTAGACTAGCATTAGATTTGGAGATCAGACTAGAGAGTAGAGCAGAGTAGACATTTTGCTTAGCATAGTGTGGAGAAGAAAGAAAGTTTTCCCCTTTGAAAACTTTTGTGGAGATTGTTGTGTAACACTTTCATGATAATAGATCTTTTCATTGATGGTGGAATTCGTCTTGTCATGAATAGCTAGCAAGGTCTCTTCTTCCTTTCGGATCCAAGTAGCTTAATTCTCATTTCATGCAAGTAGTTTACTTTGATGTGTGGTGTTTTATTGAGGTAGCTTCTTTTCATTCCATACCACTAGCGGCTCGTTGATGACAAGTTCGCCTTGCATGGTCTACTGGACATTATCTTGAGTTCAACTTCGATTGTGATTTGTGTACTTATATGCGTCGTTTTGATGGTGTACATTTGCTAAATTATAATTTGAACATCTCTTGCTATCCCCTTTGAAGATTGCACCAATTTTACTGAGGCTGCCCGACGTGAGGCTAGGTGAAATTCGGTTGAAGTCTACTGAAATCAAGCTCCACATATCTTGCATTTAGGATAGAATATAAGTTTCTTAGGCCCTACACTCCTTTACTATCTGCACATTTCTGGTTAGCTTTAGGAAAACGAATTATATTGCCAAATCATACACGCAAGAATCCCTTCGAATCATCTATTTGTTGTTAACTGCAAGAAGTCTAAACAATTGTGTAAGTCCCCTTGTAAGAACACAGCAATACACATCAACCAACTGAGGGTGTTCCAAGTATTTCGGAACCTTGGAGTTGAACGTGTGATCTATCTCGCAATCTTAGCACACGGAATACTCTGATCAAGAGAGAACGGAGTAGCCTTCGGACTATTTTGTTCTGCTGTTTGGTGCGGTCATAAAAACCACGTCAACACGTCCCCCATTGGGTCAACGGCGCCCCCCGTTTCGAGGACGTTTCTTGAAAAAAATTGCAAAAAAGGGGACAGTCCTCTGCAGTCCCCTGGTACCTGGGACGTCCCAAGGACAGGGACAGGGCTTTTTTTTGGGTGGGGAGCGGGAACGTCCCCAAGTTTCCCTAGAATCGACAAATAACAAAATTCAAATGCTTTTCATTATTAATGTGCATACATATCATATAAGTGTTTGATAATTATAACAAAATAGCCCAAAGGCTCCAAGTCTCAACTATGAAATGACATGATAAACATAAAACTAAGAAAATATATGGTTGTCTAGTGTCCCTAATCAGCAGATGGTAGGTCTAAATCAACATTGCCCTCACCATTGGAGCTCGAGTCTAAGTCAGTGTCAGTGTAAGTGTCAATGTCAATAGAAGGGACTGCCTCAACCAATGGTACCCCAACCAATCCCTCCTATGCATCCTCCTCAATCTGCATAGCATCTTCCAGATTAACATCCCAACGTAAGGCTGGAGTCTGATGATACTCAGTAGAATGGCGATCCTATAGCCGCAAAGCACTGTGTATAGCCACCAACTTCTCAAATTGTCTAGAGGTAAGGTTGTTCCTCTTGATTGATTGGATGAAAATATGTGGACCAATTCCTCCTGTAGCAAAGGAATTGGCAACTTGTGAAAGAAGATGAATGGCTAATACTCTCAACTCCAGTGCATCATTCCCATGCCACGTCCACCATCTAATAGGGTCGATTTGAGCCAATGTAGCTCTCTCCGACCTCGCCTCCGATTTCTAGAAGGTTGGACCACGAAGATTGGCAAATGAAAGCCACTGTGTGCTAAAAATAGTAGATTCCTCTGAAGAATACATTTTTGTAAGGGCCCTCATGAAGCCTTCTTTCACCTGATCATAAGAGTCTGTTGAACTAGTGACAATAAAATTGATGAGTAGCCAATGTTTGATATCGGTCCACCCATCCATGATTATAGAGAAGCCATCTCTCATCCATGTTTGTCTCATATTCTCCATCAAAACACTCACCTTGGAGTACCCTCTATCAAGAAGGGTGGTGCATAGCTTAGTTTCTCTTGGTGGAACATATGAGGGACCAACGGCTATAATATCTTTACACATTTGTTTAAAATATGGTGAATGTGAGACATGAAATGGTATGGCATTAGCATAAAAAACTTAGCAATAGAGGAATTAGCCCCATCTCGTACTATAATATTAAACATATCTGCAACATTCATACTTCTCTTCTTTCACCTAGTAGAACCCTCCCCCACATGAGATTGAAAAGCAACATCCACTAATCCTGTAGGCATTCCCACACTAGGCTGCAAACTCTCCATCGAAACCCCTTTACCTAATGCCTCCCCCTCCATATGCAATCTAATTGCCTCAAATATTTCAGCTTGGGTTATTTTTCTACAACCTTTCACCCCTTGACCACCTATCCACAAAAGATGGCAATAAACTCTCGTATAGTTGCCCCTATATTGTTTGCCACACAAATGACACTCCCATACTCTACTACCCCCCAAATTTTTTTCTTATCTTTATCAACTCTTGTTGCAAATTGTAGTAGAGGCTTTTTGGGGTTAAATGGGCTTTTTGCATATTTTTTGAGGGTATCGGATGGACATTCAAATGGGTTTGAACTTGTTGACCTTGCTCCACTCCCACTCTTTGAACACCCCCCAATGTTTGCCATACTTCTAGGTCTACTTCTTTGAGTTCTACTTCTTTCTTGCATTTGAATTTCAACATCCTCACTATCACTATCACTACTGCTCATGATTGTTTTTTATAAGATTTCTAATTTCAAAGAGTTGCAAGTTAAAATGAAAAAAAAAAACCACAATGCCCTTCCTATGTGTTGATAAACTTTAAAAAAAATTGAAAAAATTAAAAACAAATTGCAAATACAAAAGAAAGATGAAAAACATACCTCTAATATGGTGGAAATGATGCCCTAAGCTCCTCTTCAACCTGTTGTTCTCTCCTTCACTCAGCTGCTCTTCTTTTGCTCTCCTTCACTTCAAAATGCAAATGTAAAAATGAGGTGTTTTTTTTTATTTTAGGGCATATAATAGACTTAGGTTTAGTTAAGTGGCATGGTGGGGTCCTTGTGGGCCCGCCCATGCCTTTTTTTTTGCTTTAAAAAACTCACTTTTTTAAAAAATTGTGTTCAAAATGTGGTTGGGTTGTAGGGGATGGCTAGCCATACCCGATACAGTCGAGGGACGTCTTGGCCGTGCCGGGTACGGCTAACCCTCCCCTAAGTCCCCTAAAACTTCAAAAAAAGTCCCCAAAAAGTTTATGAAACTTGGTTTCAAAAAGGGACGGCTAGGGGACGTTTCCTAGCCGTCCCTACGTCCCCGTTTCGTCCCCGTTATGGGTATGAGCCAAAAAAGGCAGGGGACGCATCCCTGTGGAGCATAATAAATAATTTAGACTAGGAAATTTTAATTGTTTGTTCTTTATCCTGTTTTCTTCTTTAGTACATTTGTAAATAATTTAGATTAGAAAAATTTTAATTATCTTTTCTTTGTCCTATTTTCTTATTTTGTCTTTCATTCTTTATTTCGATTTTTTTTGCTAAATAAAGTTTGCCAATTTGTTGGTTTAGCTTTCAACTTCCTCACACCTCTAGTAATGGGTTTCCTTTGGATTGATTTTAATTTATTAAGCTTATGCTAATCTTTGAAGTTGAGACAACCATATTAAATATGGAAAATCATATTGAAATGTACTTGAACATATAAAATTTTGAAGTCTAGTTTAGTGAAGTGAGGTTGTTTGTGATAAATGATAGTTATAACTTGATTCAATCTCATTGTCTTTTACTTTAAATGCCTGCTATCATCACAAATTTGTACAAAATTCAGATTTAAACTTTCAAATTTGAAATTTGATAAGAGATGTTTTGTGGTCTATATAAACAGATTTTTACTTTTCAAAGTTAACCCTCACATTCTATAGTGATCCCCAAACTAGGCAATGGGATTCATTGTTTATAAATTTAGCAAAATAAGGATATCAGTAAAAATCTGAGAGAATAAAAGAAAATAAATTATATGAAAAAACTCAATTCTTGGGTGATCAAAGTAACTCTATTGCAGCTATAATGCTTGATTGACAATAGAGACATATAGTGAGGGTCTCAAAGGCATCTCCATTGGGGATATATAGACGCCTAGCTAGCAATGAAACAATGACCAACATTATCCATAGGTTTGCTTATGATTATCACCTATAGACCAACGTCTGTTTAGGATTGAACTAATTTATTATCCTAATTTTTTTTTATATGGCTAACCTCGACATATTTTCAAAGGAGTAAATGAATGCACTTTCGTGTAATTCTGATCAGTTAAGCAAAGTTTTAAATAGTGCGGAATATTCTAATTTAACTAATATTTACCTTCAATAAAGTCAATTTACTTGTCATCTTGCTTAACTAGAGATTTTTATCTTAATATTTCGGTCTCTCTTCCTAGTGGATCTCCATTGTTGGATTGTGCCCATTGATGCATTGTTTTATTTTTTCTTTTTTGTTGGGTTGTTGTGACCTTTTTCTCCCAACATGCCCCAAGTCAAACTCAGACTTGGGGCAACTGAAATTAGACTCGAGTCTTATCTGTGTTTGTTCCTTCTAAACTTTGCCCATCCTCGCTATTAGCTATGATCTATATCCTCTAATGTTTTTGTCCTCGAAATGTGTCCTCTGCATCTCTTTGCCCAAGGTTCATGACCACGTTTATAACCAATCTAAAAGATCATTTATTTTTGGCCCATGAATCCATCTAATGTTCTTTGGATCTCTATGTTTCATAGGCTTTATGTCAAGATCATAATCTTGCACTTGCACTATCCATGTTCTTCTCTTATTAGAACTAATTACTTGTTGAGTTAAATCAATTTTGGAAACTGTTTCAAGAACTAAAACATTAGAATATGAATTCAAAACATAGAATCTCAACTGTTTCACTGCTTTGATGGCTACGAAAACATATTTTCCAGTAGGTGAATGATTTTCTCAATGGTACACTCATAAAAGCAATAGTCGATTCCAACATTTTCATCATTTTTCTGCACTAAGATATCAAACATATGTGACTGGATGTGTATCAATATATGATAAAACTTTTCTGAAAATCTACATATACTAGAACAGGGGCATGTGCAATGGCCATCTTGATTCCCTCAAAAAAAAATGTTCTTATCATCCCATTTGGACGTTCACTTATCTTTCACATCTTAATTATATGTCTGGTGAGCTCAGCGAAATTGAGGCCAAATCTTCTCAAGAAATCAACCTAGCTGAAGAAGGAACATACCCCAAGTTGAGTTGTTGAACAGCTTTAACTCTTTCTATATCAATTCAAAATCCTTCTCGTGAGACTACATGTCCGAATAATTTTCCTTTAGTAACACCATACATTAACTTCTTAGGTTGAGTGAAATACCGGGCACCCAACACCTGTGGAGTACTTATTAAAAAACTGTAAAGTCATCCAATTAGACCACTATGATCTTATTTTTCAGATCTCTTAGAGTGATAAATGTATTGCTCTTTGGAAAGTTGCATCAGTATTAATAAGATCAATGGGCATTTTTATGATCACCGTCATGCAACTAACTGAAGATTCCATGTAAATTTATTTGTCTGCATGTTACTGCATGTTGACTGTAATAGTCATTTGCAGTCTTATGTTTAGGCAATCTATTTTAGGTTCGCTGCCTGCATGAGCTATATTTAGTATTGGTAATGCAAAACCTCTATATAGAGAGGTCATATGTAGTTGATTTAATCATCAGAGGAATAAAGACTGCTGTGTGTTTGCGTAAAAGAATTTTTTCCTCTGTTCTTGTGTTACTGTGTTTTTCTTTCTGTCAATTTTCTTTGTGTTAGGCAGTGCTTCTGTTTCTACATTTGGTATTAGAAAGAAACTTCAAATTTATTGTGTGAGAAAGATAGTTTGAAAGATGAACTGGTGAAGCTGAAAAAGTGTAACTCTGAATTGATAGAGAAGATAATAGAGTTTTCAAAAGAAAGATGTAATTATTTGTGTGAGAATGAAAATCTGGAAAAAGAATTAGAGAAAATGAAAAAGGAAAATAAAGAGTTGGAAGGAAGACTAAAACTCCATGAAGCTGTCAAGAAAAAGAATGAAGATTTGGAGGAGAAGCTAAAATTGTTGGAGAAAGAAAATGACTGTTTGAAATCAAAGTCACTGGTGTGTGACGCCTCATGTGATATGAATGATTTGTGTTCTTCATTTGATATGGGTGATGTAGCCAAAGTTTGCTTAGGTAAAAAGCATGAAATTGAAGATAAAGATGTGTTTAAAATTATGGATTTTGTAAGTTGTGATGCTAATAACAAATGCTTGTTTGAAAAGATAAAAAATGTGAAGAATATGGGATATGAAAGAAGAGGTTTGAGAAAACATGGGTAAGGAATGAGAGAGCCCTTTCAGCCAGTTGTGAGGCCAAAGAATGAAGGCCTGGGATATGGTGAGAGAGATAGAAGTGATCTAACAAGTGTTACAAGTTCATGCAAATCGGCTAAAAGTATGGAGTTTATGGAATGTTCTCATTGTCATAGCAGAGGACATAAAAAAGAGAAATGTTGGGATCTTCATCCTTGTACAATTTGTGGGTTGAAGAATCATCCAGAAAAATCATGTTGGAATAGAGAGTGGAATAGACAATCTGAGAAAGATTGTATGAAGATTAATTATGGATGGATTGATAGATCGAGTTGGAAAAAAGTTACAGATATGTTCAAAAGGTTCTATAAATCTAAATGTTGGCATGTTAAAAGCAATAAGGTGTCATATGATCTTAGAGATAGTGAGTCTTCTCTATGTTAGAGAAAGAAAGGAAAAAAACTTTGTAATCTAAGAAAATCTATCTGCACATTGAGTTGTTCAGGTTCAGTTTACAAAACTTCAAGATAATATTGTGAGTCTCAGCATCAAAGGGGAGTATATTGGAAAATGATGCATGAGCGTCACCATCATGCAACTAACTGAAGATTACATGCAAATTTATTTGCCTGCATGTTGACTATAACAGTCGTGTGCAGTCTTATGTTTAGGCAATCTATTTTAGATTTGCTGCTTGCATGAAATATATTTAGTATTCGCAATGCAAAACCTCTATATAGAGAGGTCATATGTAATTGATTTAATCATCAGAAAATAAAGACTGTTGTGTGTTTGTGTAAAAGAATTCTTACCTTTGTTCTTGTGTTACTGTGTTTTTCTTTCTGTCAATTTTCTTTGTGTTAGACTGTGCTTCTGTTTCTACAAAAGGTACCCCAAGAATTAGTGAAAGCTATTTATGTTGATCTTATTGAGGCATGTTAATCTAAATGTATCTAGAAAAACCATCTACGATAGATATCGTTCAAAACCCGAAACGGTTTGTAAGATATGATCCATAGCTAGTAGTAAATAATTGTCCTTTTGGAGATGATTGGATCATATTCTAAAGTCGAGACAATTTCTTATTTCACTGTTCTTTTATACTAAAACAATGTTTACAATTTGATGCAACTGTTTTTAACTGTTGTTACTTAGTAGTCTTAGTAGGAGTTAATTTAGGTGTTGACTAATCTGTTTTAGACTGTTGTTGCTTAGTAGTCTTCAGGAATTAATTTAAGAGTTGAATTAGGTGTTCGTTGGTTAATAAATGGGATAGCTAGATTTGTAGGAGTCAGTTTTTGGGAGATGTAATGATGTTTTGAATAAATGAATATAGGGCAGTTTTTAAAGGAGTAAGAAATCCTAATATTTTTTCTTTGGTCTCTGTTTTATTGTGTTTATTTCCTCTATATTACAGAAGGTGAGTTTATCAATTTGTAGGATCTAAGGAATCGTTTGCATCAGTTTGGTATCAGAACAATTCACTCCTATGCCTGTGAGCCATCATGCTATATAGGAGTAGTTGTCTCTATTTTTTTTTTAATTTTTTTTTCCCTAGTGAACATCTTTATGCATTACATCTATCAATTGAGGAGAGTTCAGAGCTTGGGGAAATATAGGGACCAAAGCATGATGGTAGCTCTATAACGAGTTACGAGAAACTTGTGTAGGTAGAATTTTATGTGCTATTAGCTCAGCAAGAGAAAAGATTTGTTCTGTTCTCAAGGCTTTCTGAATTTTTTTGGACAATTAGTCCTCCATTTGACCTAGCCATGTGAGGAAACAAGGTGTAGTGGTATGTTTGAATTTTGGTTGTGTAGTAAGAAAAACAAATAAAAATGGAGTTATATCATGATGTGACAAAGAGAATGATTAAGGTGGAAGAAAAATAAGACAAAGGTAGAGGTAGAAGCTAACAAAGGACCAACAAAAAGAGTTGCAAAATTTAGAGTATGAGTTTAAGGAGTTATGGTGGATGTTGGAGGAATATGAGACATGCAATCATAAAAAGGAAAAAAAAAAGAAATTTACAACAAAGGCACTAAAGAGTTGTGAGAAGGTGAAAAAGAACGATGAGGTTAAATACTCATCTTGTGAGCAAAAGGTATATCCAGAGAGGAAAATCATAGAGGCGAGGATTAGCCAAGGAATAGAATTGTTGGAATAGGGACAAATTAAATCTCTAGAAGAGTTGGCAACAATATTAGTGGATAAAAGACCTTTAAATGTGGTTTTCCAAGAGTGTCACAAAGAAGAGAGGGATGTAAGGGTTGAAGATGAAGAGATGGACGAGTTGGATGAAGCTATTGAATTGTGTTACCCCAAAAAAGAGAAGCTTGTTGCAAGAATGGAAAGAATGAAGGTGTTGTCATTGATGTCAACTAGTCAATTGGTTATCAACTGGTTGTTGTTGTCATTAATGTCATGGTTGCAGGTTATTGGTTGTATATGTTGAGGATATTGAGAAAATTGTATTGAAGAAAGATTGCACGTGTTCAATGGTTGCTCTAGGTTTTGTTCTAGGATTTGCTTCTATGTTTGTGTGGTTCATATATGTTGATCGTGATTGTTGGAAGTTGCTAGATCCGGATTTTTGGCTACTGATTCATTGTACAGTGCAAGTTATGTTCAACAGTTGTGAATTGTGGTTTTCTATGTTTCTGGCTAATGTCCAGGAGAAATATTGTTGGTCCGGATTTCTTTTTGGTAATGTCTTATGACTTGCGGTTCTAGAGTTGAGTTGCTATGATTGTATTGAAGATAATTTCGGTAGCTGGAAGGTTCGTGCTTAATTGTTCTGTGTTTTACACTTGTTTGGCTGACCTTGTGTTGAACACTATCTTCGGAGTTGATGAAGTGTGTTGGATCTATTTGGGTCCTTATCAAGCATGTGTTTGGGTCGCCCTCATTCTAATTCCACCCTAGGATGTTTTGGCGCCGACCTAATTTGAATTTAATGTTGGATGGCCGACTTTGGATATGTTTGAAAGTTGAAGATGGTATAAATGCAGAATGAGTTAGTGGTGAAATGAAGAAAAAAAAGGGAGATAGTGCAAAGAAATAGAGCAGATAGATGCGAGAGTGATGTGAATTAGTGAGTGTTTGTGATGCGAGTGTGGCAAATCAGTGCAAAGTCTAAATGTTGAGTTTTTGGATGCAGTGAGAAGAAGGTGGACTCTATCATTCATGCATGTCTGCGAGTGGTTGAGCAAATTGTGGCGGATTTCTCTATTGCATTGATATTGTCTTCTCTCTATAACATATCTCTTCTATCTTCTTTGTATCTTTGTGGCAGTGAGCCCTCTACGTTGTTAGCCTTGTTGGATTGTGAATCCTGATCCGAACAGTGAGTCCTTATTTTGGCGGTGAGCCTTTGTAATCAGTTTTGATATTTTCTATAGTGTGAGTTAATCCTCACCGTGGTTTTTCCCTTATTGGGTTTTCCACGTAAATCTGATGTTATTGTATTTGTGTGATAGTTTTCAGTTTTTGCACTTGCACTTAATGTTTAATCAGTTAAGCAATGTTAAGGATTAGTTCCGATGAATGATTTAAAGGCTTAATTTTGTGACAATTGATTCACCCCTCCCCCTCTCAGTTGTCTTATTCAACAAAGGTATTGTAGCAATGAAAGTGGTCCACGTCAGAGTGTAAGCTACAACAAAGATGGAGATCTTTGGGACCCCATATGTGATGAATTCCTATTAGTTTTTGAAAACACAACCAATCAAAAGCAACTAAAAGAATGTGAGCAAGCAAAGGAATGTCTAGAGAATCCCATGACTAATGTAAAGAGAGAAGAAATGGATCATCTCTTTCTTGGAGAAGAAATGAGGATGATTGAGAGAGAGAGCAAATAAATGTTCATTTGTGACATAAAAGAGGGCACAATGTAAAAAATGAGTTGTTTTGTAAACAATTTCATGTTGAGCTAGGAAACTAAGTCCACCTCACAAAATATAAAATGGAAAGCATGCCTAAATGGCTTAATGCAGAGTAGGAGGATGCACTTATGGGAAATTTTTATTCCCTTAACTTTATTTTTGTTTTTAATGATTTATGTGCAGGATGCACTTATGGGAAATTTAAGAGCAATGTCAATTCTTAGTGGAGGAGGACTACTAAGCCTTCAAGTAGCTGTGAAAAGAGGAAGAGATCCAATTGACAGAGGAAGAGGATCTTTATTCCAACAAGAGGCTGAAAACAAAAGAAGAAAAAATATGATGATTTACAAAGATATCTAATTTGATGGAAAGGAACACCGTGACTTGGTCCTTCAAGTCAAAAGGATGGTTCTACCATCTATTTCAAACTCTTAAATACTACAAGACAAATCCCTTATATGACTGTGAACCAGGAGGTTCAGAAATTCTAAAAGATGGGGAAGATGATGCAACTATTTCTTAACTGTTGTTGCTTAGTAGTCTTTGTAGGAGTTAATTTAGGCATTGCTTATTCAGTTATTCTGTTTTGGACTGTTGTAACTTAGTAGTCTTCATAGGAATTAATTTAGGAGTTGATTTAGGAGTTCGTTGGTAAATAAATGGTATAGCTGGACTCATAGGAATCAGTTTTAAGAGATGTAATGATGTTTTGAATAAATGGATACAGAGCAGTTTTCAAAAGAGTAAGAAATCCTAATATTTTTTCTTTGGTCTCTGTTTTATTGTGTTTACTTCCGCTGTATTACAGAGGGCAAGCTTATCAATTTGCAAGATCTGAGAAATCGTCTGCATCATAGTCCGTGTCGAATGATGAATAGAATATATGATTCGAGCTTTAAGCATTTTATCCACCACTTCAAAAATAGCACCAACAAGTTATAGATTGTGCTGCCTTTACTTTGCCTATGTAGGACTATTTTAGCCTTCAACAAAATATGATGTGACATTCTACATAACATAAAAAACTTCAAAAATCGTCGCAGCACCATGCAAAAACACCCTTATTAGCAATGCAATTAGCTTTTCCCTTCCACCTAGAGTACAACACTTCCCAATGCAGGTATATTTGGGATCCTCCTTAGAAGTGATCTCTATCTTTTCGTATTGAAAAGAGTTGCTTACTCTTCCTAAATTGACCTTTCAATGCATCAATCATGCTTGTCGAAAAGATCTTATAAGGAAACCAATCCCTTTGGGATTTTATTGTCATTCAACTCTACAACCCCTTTAGTTTCGATTTAACTCCTACGTTATCAACAATTTTATTAGAATTAGACACAAGCTCTCTAAATATTCAAACATTGCCTTCAAAGTGCAAATTCATAAAACTCTTGTCTTTTCCAGGAAAGATATAATTTGTAGTTCATAATTAAATACTTGTCGATGATTAACATTCTATGTGTGGCACATTACGTCTATACAACATTTTCTACGAGGAATAAGTAGCGAGGAAGGTATAACCAACTATCAGCTTTCGTATTAGAATCTTTGATATTTAGAAGCTTTTGTATTTAGCGTAAAAAAAATCTAGACAATCCCATACTTGATTCCTGTAATGTTTGAGCTGGTTATTTTTAACCTGAAACTATTTTCTAACTTGTTTTAAAATAACTTCTACATCACCAAGAGTTCATAGTTTCTTGATGCCCATTTCTCATTTAACATTCAAACCAAGCAATATAGCCCCGCACTTAACTATATTGTTCTTGTTTCTTTGAACTTCAACTTAGAAGCCATACGCTGGTTCACAGTATTGGCAGAGATCAACACAATACCAATATTAGAACCTTAGGACGATCAACCTCCATCAAATTTTAAGGTCCATATCACTACAAAATAATTCTTATTTGGGACTTCCAGCACCATAGCTGCTTCTTTTGACATAAGCATATATATGCCAGAACCTACCTTCTGATAATGGGTTTGATTGTGTGGATCATCTGATTTCAAAATTGTATACTTGGCATTAGGCTCCAGTCCAGACGGACCTTCTTCCCTTTAACTAATATCAAAGAATGTGACCAGTCAAATTGCATCTGACCACCCAAGTTTTTGCAAAAAAATTCCTGCTTAAACACATCCCATAGCAAGCAGGTGTGTTGGCTACCAAGATGGTCAGTCTCATTCTTTCCCAAGGATGGGCAGCTCGAGCAACTTGGGCATATTTTATTTGACTAACTGAACGGATTTATTTTACATTTCATTGAGCAACATTTTCCTGGAGGTTTTGTCAAAACATGACGTTATGAGAAGCACCTAAGTCTATATGATTCAACTACTCAATTTAAGCTATAAAATGAATAGATATATAGAACAAGTTAGGCTTCTTATTTAGTCCATAGGCTATATTTTGTGCTAGCTTCCAACCAGGAAGTTGTCTCACACAAGAAAGTTCTCACCGGAAAAAAAAATTGTTTCACGCCCGAAACCTGGGAATTTAGAATGCATTAAATGATGATAATAAATATCTACCGATAATGTTATTTCTTCATCACCGCTTGTAGCAGATCGACTTTACCAATCCCTCATTCTTATCTTTTATCTGTAGCACCACTGTTGTTCACTGACTGCAGGAGATTAATCGCCCAGTTGTTGTTATAAATAAGATTGTATTGAATTTGTTAGAGGATCTATCATACAGCGCAGTTATGGGAAGAACTCTGCAGAGAGTTCTGTATCAGTATTTTTATTTTGTATTGAGATCAATACAGTTTATTGTTGCAGAACCAATGTGATGTTCTAATCTATTTTGGCATTTGTTCAGTTCATTCTACTTTCACCCTAGCTTCAAAAGATGAACATATTTGGTTTGCTTTCACTGCTGTTAAATACTGCTGGATACCCCTATATTTTCAGATCCACTTTTCATTTACTATGAATAGATTGAAGCAGTATCTGTAGGAAGATTGGTTTTCTGCTGTGGTAGGGTTTCATAATTTTTTCCTGCAAATGGCCATTTTTTCTCAACGTCATCATTGACGGCACTACAAAATTTGTGCAAATCTTGAGGTAAGTCACTTGCCATGGTTTCAATGAGCTATATCTTTTGGAATCTGTACTTGAACAGACCATTTTTTTATTGTGTTTATTTCATTCTAAAACAATTATGTTGTTATCTTTTAAATGAAAGCATTGGTTATCCGGCAAGTTGTCTAGCGTTGGGAAACACACCTTTCAGTTAGTTGAAACATTCCTCGCCCCATTCCTGAAAACAACTTAAACTCAACTATTATTTTTGTTTAAAAGGATGCAAAAATCAGCTGTAGAGAAATTGGTTTTCATTGTCTCGTTTAAAAAATTTCTGTCGTGATAGTGTTCATAAAATTTTCCTGCAAATTCTGCCTTTTTTTCTCATCGTTGACAGCATTGCACAATTTGCGCAGAATCTCAAGGTAAGTCACTTGCCAAGGTTTCGGTGAGTTTTTTTTTTTTGGGAATCTGTTCACTGTTTGATATTATTTTATTCCATTATAAAATAGTTTTCTTGTTATCTTGTTATCTGTTAAGTGAAGGAATACTCTTGGCAGACTTCTTTCTTCCCCGCATACAGCCATAGCTTAGAACATTATTTAATGTTAAAACTTTTAGATTCTTCTAAATCATGATAAATGGAAATATTAAAGTAGGTATGCATGCTAATTTCTGACCGCTTGTGTAAGATTCACAGGAGCATAATCATTTCCTAGCATAAAGAAGAGGACTACGGGGTGATTGAGATGATGAGAATAATATTTTTGCAATCTAATAATGTCCATGAAAAATTCGATTTGTATTATTCTTGGAGGCCATATGACCAAGTCCTATGGTAGGCCTGGAATTTGACAATCGCTCATGATAGCTAGATCTTTTAGACCTGTTTTCCATTACAATACCTAAACAGATTTAAATAGTGTGCCAAAATCTGTTTCTAGTTTTCATGAAAATTTATACAGTAATGTTTTCTGAACCCTATTAATAATTTTGATTGATTCATTATTTCATAATTTATGCATGTTATCCCCAAATTGAACCATTTCAAAACATTTGACTTTAAAAGAAAATTCACATCTTTCTATGTGGAGAATCTATATTAATTTGCATTGAAATCTTGTAAGTGAAATGAATATAAAGTAGTGTCATCTACTTTTTTAAAAGAGTATTACAGTTACCTACATCTAGCCACACCCATTTTAATGGATCACAAAATTTATTCCATGATTCTAGTAAAGATTTTTTTGGCAGATTGAATCAAAAGGTACAGGCTACGGTCGTACAATATATTATAAACTGGAAAAAGAAATGCATAATAATTTCTCAACTTTTTTTTAAAAACTATAACTATTGTCCGGGGATGGCTTGCTGTCCCCCAGAGAGCTGGTGACATCTCTGGATGACTGAGTGCTGTTTCTAGAATGTTTGCAGTCATACAAAGGATATCAGGGATGGCCTGGGAATGGTTCTGATACGTCCCTGCATATCTGAGATGTGATAGGTAGGAGCACAGACAGAAAACATCTGGGGACACATATCCATGTACCCCTGGGATAAAGTGAAAGCATTCAGTTAGCTTTGTAAGGTGGATTATCATTGAAAGTGAGATTTCTTTGATAACATTAGTCATCTCACTTCCAAAACTTTTATAAAAAGATGTCTTCTTTAATCCACCTATATACAATAGAGTAACTATTGAGAATAATTGCCTTAATCAAACCTCGTGTCTTCAGATGTTGGTCCACAAAAAGCACTAGTCACTGCTCTCCTATGTAATTCTTACGTATATTGGTGAGTGGCATATGCTTGTTTTGTATTTGGTCTATGCTTTTTTTTTCTTCCAGAAACGCATCAATAAAGTTTCACTTTTTATTAAAAAATTAAAAATTCATCAAGCTGTTTCAGTTATACCTGAGTTATATATTATCAGCAGAACTACCATATGTTTATTTTATGATCATTCTACGCTAGACTAAACTTAAAGCACTAGTTTCACATAGCTTGGAGACTAAATTTTCTTAAGAGAACTTGCAAGCTGTCATGCTAACGTCCATATACATGCCTAATATATTTCTTGTTTTTTGAACATACTAGAATCAACTATTTACAAAACTGAGTGTCTATATGCAATGTGTACTTGTTAATTTATTCACAATACAATGCACTTTGTCACTATCCCTACAAGGGCTTGAACAAAACATAGAATTTGCAGAGGGGAGCTGCCGAGTAGGCTACAACCTAAAAGATATCAGAGAGAAAAGAAGTGTAAAAACATTATCTACTTTCAAAGGCGGGAGCAACTATTATATTCATAAATTTTTGGTTATATTACTGAATCATATTCAAAATTATAGGCCTGCAGTTATCAAGATAAATGCAGTAAATCTCAAGCACCAGCTTTCTGACACAATCTAAACTTCATAATACAAATTTTGTAAATGTCAGAAGACCATTTGACACCAAAAACAGATACATTCCAAAACCACTAAACTGATATGGGTTGAATCCTAACCCCATCAAAAAATGGTCCAGATTTCAAATGACCGGAATATAACTCTTTCATACCGAATTCAATGTATTTTGGCACCTCGGAATCAGTGTACGTTTTGACAGTAAATTCCCCTGCAACCACTTCTATGCACCCATCACTTTGATAATTCAAAGGAGCGGGGTCCAAATTTAATCAGAAATGACAGAGTAATCTGTATTTGGTGACAACAGCCTGCAGTCAAATGTGCTCTTCACCTCCAACCATGCAACCCTTTTCAATTCGGCCACTTCCTTGAAACTGAACAAACAACATTAATCCTTAAGGCTTCCATCAGACGTCGGGAAAAAAATGTCATGTCAATTAAGGGTAAAGTCTCATCACCTTGCAATATAAACTGAGAAGAATGTTTATTGCTTTGCAAGAAGGAACAAATTTGAGAATGAGAGGCGTGCCATACTACATTGTCTTATATAGGAGCAAGGAAGACAATCATTCAACAAAGCATTAATATTTGAAAAGATCAAACAAGGTTAGGTTCGGTTTACTCCCTCAACTTTGGTTGCGGTCAAAGCCAGGGCTTCCAACCTTAACAGTATGTATAGGTAAATGGAGATAAATCCTTGGGCGGGGCTTCCACAAGGGAGGTCTAACTAAGCCAATTGGCATCTGCCTTGGCCATGACATAAAAACCAAGCTTTAATTATTTTTTTCAGGACTAAACCAGTAGGAAACTATTTTAAGAATATTTTAAAACAACAAATTGCTACAATATAATTGGCTTGTAGCGACACACTTTGATTTTGATTTTAGATTTATAAGGCTGACAGAAAGGTCTAGGATTGTTAGCTGTTCAAGGCTGTTGAAGAAGCTTTACAACAAGGGATAGAACCGGTTGCCACCGATCCCAATAACCACACCAGGGAATCAGCAGAATCCATGGATCACCATTCTATTTTTCTCATGACAATACTCCATGGTTTAAAAGATTCACAATGTAAAACAGAGAACTCTTTAATAAAACACCTTCAAATTTACAGATAATTATATAATTATATAATTTTATTGGCGTATTCCTTGCACCTCCCCCTGTGCAAGTGCTAGTTAGTAACAACACATATATTTCTTTTCCTAGTTGAGGCAGATCAAAAAAGATTCCCATCAAATGTGGTAGGCTGATTTGTAGTATCTAAGGCCTTGACAATGTTTGTAGCTTTAGGTGTTCGATCAAAAAAAATTATGTACTAATTTCATATTAGATTTCAAATATTTCATTTGGAATATATTATGTCAAAGAAATTCAAATAATTAGATACATTTTTTATGTTAGAATAGATTTTTATTATTATATCATTTAATAAATAATACATAACTAATTCTATAGTTATGTTTCTGTTGATCGGGTATGCCCGATCAGGTTGGTTATTCACCAACCTTTCATTGTATTTAATCTTGCTCTCACCTTATTATTATTCAGTCAATCAATTGCTCTCAACATTTCTTCATGGTATCAGAGCATCGTTCATTCTGAGCCTGTGTAATAGATTTGAAGTTTGACAAAAATTGCCTGGAGGTGTTGTAGGAGATCGCACGGAATATAATCTTAATGTTCCAGCATTTTTTTTAAAGCCTGGCTGATTGTGGAGGAAATCTTGCATTGATTCCTCTGGAAGAACAAACGCTGTCATCGAAGCATTCTCTCCGGAAGAGCATTTACGGGAGGCCTATATCTGCAGGCGTATAAACGTATAGACAGGAGTCACGGAGAGATGGAAAATCACAACATTGAGATCATCTAGCATGGAGAGACGGAAGCTAAATTCATGTGTGTGCTGGAGGAAAAAAGAGAAATCTTGATCGCGTCTGAAGGAAAAGACGACAAATTTTGAAGTTCGTTCGCTGACGGGAGTCGTTCCATCTGGAAAGAGCGTTGACGGGAGTCGTTTTCATCTTTACCAGATTATTGTTGTGCGTCGAGACGGATATATGCTGCAAGGAGACGAGCATTGCCATAACATTGTCGTGAAGACTATCTTCGATCGGAGCCAAGTTTTGAGCAAAAGGCGTGTGTCGATACGATTGTGTTGTGGCAGTTCCGGTAAAAAAAAAAGAAAAAGACCTCTGAACGTGTGAAGAAAAACTGCATCGACAGACACGGAGAGGACGTGTGAATGTTGCATCCACATGTAATTTAGATGAAGATTTTCTGTATGCTGCAGAAACAAAGGTTGTCACATCTAAAAATTCAGTCTGGTATGTTGATTTTGGTGCATCTAGGCATATGACAGGGGAACAAAAATGGTTTTGTGCTTTAACTCCATCCACCTCCTATGGGCATGTTTCATTGGGTGATGACACCTCATATAAAGCATAAAAATTGGTGAGATTTCACTTCCATTGAAAACTCATACATGTTGACTTACAAAGGTTCTGTATGTACCGGGCTCACTAAGAACCTACTTTCAGTAAGTCAATTGCTTGAGCACAATCTGCAGGTTGAATTTGATCAACTCAATGGTGAGAAACTGTCTTATCAAAGACAAGACTCGCAATGGGGCAGTTGTAGCTCGTACTTCAGGGGCAGGCAAAATGTTTCAGTTGATTGATGTTTCAAATGAAGATCAAGCCCTTGTAGTCAAAACCAATTCATCCACGGCTCTCTAGCATAGAATATTTGGCCACCTTAGCATTGGTTATCTTCTTGCATTGAGTAAGAGAAATATGGTAAGAGGACTTTCTTCCATTCAGAAATCAGAAGTTATCTGCTCACATTGTCTTGCAAGGAAGCAACATAGGGCTCCTTTTCTTGCTGCAAAAAATTGAGCCTCTAGTCCCTTAGAATTGGTTCACACCGATCTCTACGGTCCTATGCCTTGTAGTCATCAGAATGCCCAGTATTTTCTTCTCTTTGTGGATGATTATACAAGAAAAATGTGGGTCTATTGTTTGGCTCACAAGCATGAGTCATTGGATAAATTCAAGGAGTTTAGAGCTCTTGCAGAACGGTCATATGGTCAATCTCTCAGAGCCCTTCGCTCAGATCGAAGGGGGGAGTTCACAAGTAAAGAATTTGGAGCTTACTTGCAGAAACATGGCATTCAGAGACAGTTGACCACTGCCCATACGCCACAACAAAATGGTGTTGTTGAGAGGCGTAATTGTACTATTGTTGAAATGATGTGATGCATGTTGAAGGATGCAGATCTTGCTCCTGTATTCTGGGCTAAAGCAGTTCACACAACAGTGTACTTCTTGAATCGAACACCCACCAAAAGAAGCTTGGAATGGGAAAAAGCCCTCTATTTCACATTTCAGAGTGTTTGGATGTACAACCTTCATGCATGTCCCTAAGGTTCAAAGAGCAAAATTGGATGATAAGTCTGTCAAGTGCATCTTTCTTGGATACAGTTTAGAATCAAAGGGATATCAGCTTATGGATGCAGTCAAAAAGGTGTACATTAGCAGGGATGTAGTCTTTGATGAGGAATTTGGCAGCAGCACCACTTCCTCTCCATCACCTATATGTTCCCAAGCACCATAGTTACTTGAACCTGCTAATGAGAAAATTGTAGAAGAGCAGGACGTTGCCGAAGAGGAGGTTGATGACATTTTGTTTCCATTGGACTCACTCCTCCATCCCCATCTTCTGTACACAAGAAGATTCCTAAGTGGTATTATACCACCATCAAGGATGCAAAAGATGATGCAGTTGTTGATACATCTTTTCGTGGGCCTAAGACTCACAGCACGTCTTGTGAAGAGGTGAATATGGCCCTTATGTGTACAATCCTGCAGAGTTTCGAACCTGAAATAGTGTAGCAAGCTCTTGAGTCACCACCTTGGAAAGATGCTATGGATGTTGAATATCAGGCACTTATGAGGAACAATACATGGGAACTTGTTGATCTTCCACCAGGGAATAAAGCTATTGGTTGCAAATGGGTTCTCTGGATCACATATAAGGAAGACAGTAGCATTGACAAGTATAAAGCCCAACTTGTGGCTAAGGGTTATGCACAGAAGGAAGGCATTGATTATGATGAGACTTTCGCCCCTACAGCAAAGATCAAGACTATCTATATGGTGTTAGATATGTCAGCACAGTTTGGGTGGAAGGTTCACCAGATGGATGTCAAGAGCGCCTTCCTTAATGGAGATCTCGTGGAGGAAGTCTATATGACTCAACCTGAGGGATACACTGCACCTGGGCAGCAGCACAAAGTATGTAGACTCATCAAATCCCTCTATGGTCTTAAACAGGCTCCTCGGGCCTGGTATATCAAGATCGATGAGCATCTCCTTAACCATGGATTCATTAGGAATCCATATGATCCCAATCTCTACCTCAAAGAGCAAGGGGGGAGATTGTCATTCTGGTTGTTTATGTCAACGATCTGGTCATCACAAGGAGTTCTCCGCAGATGATTGATACAACAAAGAATGATCTCAAACGGTCGTTCGACATGACAGATCTCGGGCTCCTACATTATTGTCTTGGAATTGAGGTGTGGCAAAAGAAGAATCAAATATATGTTTCTCAGATGAAGTATGCCAAGACATTGCTCGAGAGATTCCGCATGGAAGATTACAAACCTATGTCAGCCCCCATGGAGACAAGTTTGCAACTTTCTCGCCACGATCCATCTACTCAGGTGAATGCTACTCTTTATCGCCAATTGATTGGGAGTCTCATCTACCTGATCTATACTAGGCTAGATATCAGTTTTGCTATCAGTTATCTATCTAGGTTTATGCAGGAACCTAAGGTTGTTCATTGGAAGGCAGCAAAGAGGGTTTTGAGATACATCCGTGGTATAGTGGCATATGGCCTGGAATATAAGCAGAATGCAGATTTTTCATTGTATAGATACATAGATGCGGACTATGCAGGTTCAATGGATGATAGGAAGTCTACTTCAGGCTTCATTTTCTTTTTGAGATCTGGTCCGATTTCTTGGGGGAGCAAGAAGCAAACAATTGTTGCTCGCTCTTCCACAGAGGCAAAATATCACATCGAAGGGGGGGCTGTTTGCGAGGCGATATGGTTACGTCACATTTTGAGAGGTATGGGTGTTCCTGATACAAGTCCTACCACTTAGTTCTGCCAAAATTAGAGTGTGTTGAAGCTTGTTCGCAATCCAATTTTTTATGAGCATACCAAGCATATTGAGGTTCAGTGCCATTACATTCGTGAGCATGTTCAACAACAGAATATACAGCTCCAATTTTGTCCGACTCAAGAGTAGCGTGCAGATATGTTTACCAAATCACTTGCATGTGTAAAGTTCGAGGCTTTCTGAATTTTCATGCTTTGGTCTCTTGGGAATACAATGTAACAAGGGGGGGTGTTAGAATAGATTTTTATTATTACATCATTTAATAAATAATACATAACTAATTTTATAGTTATGTTTTTGTTGATCGGGTATGCCCGATCAGGTTGGTTATTCACCAACCTTTCATTGTATTTAATCTTGCTCTCACCTTAATATTATTCGATCAATTTCTCTCAACATTTCTTCATTTAATACTAAGATTCTTTTATTGCACATTTGAATTATGTTTAGTGGTATTTAGAAAAGAGAAGCTAAAAAGATATTGAGAAGACGGAGCCTTATTTGTAAAGATATATCTTGGTTGTTGTTCGAACTCTTAGGCCACTTAAACTTTTCATTTCCAAGTTTTGATTCTTTTTAGTTTTTTAGTTTTCTTATTTTTCCATCCTTTAGTTTTGACTTCTCACAAATACAACATAAGATTGGCTATTTGAATATCAACAATCTCCTCATTAGCCTCATTTGATTCATAGTCAAGAAAGCTAACATTAGAGTTGCCAATATTTTTTTATTTTTAGTTTAAGAATAATCACCTTCTCAATCACATTTGTTGCTATGCACATTTGCATATACCTTTTCTTTATAGGGCAAGTGGCTCCATTGTGATCATTTGTCAAATAAAAATTGCATACCAAGTTAGTAATATGATTGTTGAAAGGAGATACCTCAATGGACAATCAGTAAGACAAAAATGAAAGCCTAATAGTCTTGTTATTAGTAGATGGAACAAATTCCTCCTCAAAATATCCTAATAAAAATGTTTTTATCACTACATATGAAGAATTTATTTCTTGAGTTCATCATATCATAAAAAAGAAAGAGAGGTGTTAGACCTCGCAAGCCAAACTATATTGGACACCAGTTCAATTGTTATTGAAAGAGTATTTGGGCTTCCAACCTATGCCCAATATGATAGTGTAAACATGAAGGAGGTGTTAAACTACTAAGAGAGTAAAACTACAAAGGCTATCAACTTTAAAAAAGATAATGTGTTGTTATAGTGAAGGAATTCTATAGTCAAGATGGAAAGAGTCATTCATAATAGCGAGTTCCAAGAGAACCCCAAGAATGCCATCACCCTTCTCAATAGGGTCTTTGGTTTGCCTAATGCTAAGTATTTCTATGCCTGGATGTGTTATCTCATCATTCAGATTTATGATGAGAAGAGAATAAACTATGCCACCCTCATCAGTGACACACTACATGAGCAATAGTTTGAGATGTTGGAATCCTCCATATTCCACATGACATCATATTTTGTATGCTTCAACTTTCCAAATCTAAATCAAGTGGGCACCCTACAACTAGGAGAAATAAAGTATATAATCATATCCCTAGATAGAATTAAAGTAGAGCTAGAAAAATTACAATAGGATGAATGATGCATTTGTCTATGCTATCATGAGATGTCTAGAGAATTACTATACAAAGAGGTTTTCTTTAGAGGCATATGGGGTTATGGCTGGCTTGGGACACAGTACATCCAATTTAAAATATAATCTTATATCAAAGTAGGTGACTTTCATAAAGTACCTTACAGACTCCCCAATTATTCCAACAAAAAGATAATTTTTTGGAGATTTTTAGACAAGTAGTGGAGATACAAAATATGGCCGTCAACAAACACAGGGCTAGAATTTCCTACCCACTCCAAGTTAGGAATTATTCATGCTCTACTATGCAAAATGCTAAGACAAATGACCAAGAGATGGCTCACTTGACAATGCATTTATATGAAGAAAAGGGATAGATTTGATCTCATTGGTAACAGTGGACCCTTAATAACATTGTTTTTTAAACATGTGCCTACAATAGAAGAATTTTGGACTCATAGCTCGAATGAACATGAAGTAAAAATCAAAGATTATTGTAGGATGCCACTCCCTCTAGTTAGGACTCATAATTTGAAGAAATTTTCCAAACCAATGGATCAAGATGGATTGTACCCTTCCTATAACAAAAATAAAGTTTTCAATCAACTCATGGACAAAATAACCTCATTCAAATATATCTTCATTGAGGCATGAACAAGAGTGGTGATTGAAAGAACCAAAAGGTGGCTGAGGAATTCATATCCTATGGATGATCTTCATCACCAACAATAGAAGCCCACTAAAACACCTATTGGTGTTTTAGAACAAGGAAACTTTATTTGTGGCAGCACCAAAGAGGAACAAGAAGAAGAAGAAAGATGAGGTTTCTATGGTAAAATTTGTGGACAAAGAGGAAGAGGTTGATGAACAACCATTACAAAGAATTTAAGCAAGGGCTAGAACATCAACAACACAACAAGCAGCTAGGGAGATAGTCTAGGTACCATCTACTCCAATCTACTCTGCTATTGTTTCACTTTCTCCTCCTCCAAAAGTCCTAGTTCCTCATCCTCTACAAGACAACATCCCAAAATAGTAGGCTAGAGAGGTAGATATTGATAATGTGTAAGAAGAAATGCAGGTTCCTACAGTAGCTTTAGAAGAAGAAGCAATACAACTCCAACTCAATTGGTAACCTCTTCACCTCCTCCTCTTGGATCCACCTCAAGGAGGATTTCCTCTCCTCCTCCTCCAAGTCTTCTCCAATCCACTCCTCCAAGACACCCAAGTTCGCCCAAAGAGCAAGAAGTAGGAACATTATCTAAGGATTTAGGATTGGTAGTTTGGTTGAGCTCCACAATGAGGAAGAGACAAATAATATACAAGCCTATTTAAGAGGACTTTTAAGGTTTGGTGGGAATTTTCAAGGCTCAACCAAAGAAAAAGAGAGCTAAGACATTATCCACCATCAATGTGGATGCTCAGGGAGCTAGGACTGCACAAGTTTCAACTCCCATTACTGATAAGAAAGAGGTTACTATGAAACCAAAAGGTTACCAGGTGCAAACCATTAATCTGGGCTATCACACGTATGGGAGAGAAATAATCACTCCAAACTTCAATGATTTTTGTCCTAGATTTCATGAATAAGGATCAAAATATTAAAGAACTCAAGTCTCAACTTGAGGAGCTCATTGCATATATTAGCTACCTCCTAGGCCCTAGGAACTCATACCCGCCTACTCCAATTATCTTGAAAGCATTGGATAAGAGCAAGTAAAAGAAGGATGCCAAAATTATGGTAGGTGAACCACTACTTGGAGGGATGCTGTGGAAATGCAAGGCAATAGGTTGATCCGTGAAGCCATCTAGTGCCATCACGAGGTGAGTGATGAAGTTAGTGCAATGGCTAAATCTAAAGAATCACTTGATGAGGAACTTCTTATATTGGAGGACTACTTGCCCCAACTACAAAAATGGCTAGGGTTCTATCCAATGAGCTAAAAGCAAGGATATACTACCAGATGGAAATCTGAAAATTCTTAAGAATTGGCTACATGCCACTAAATACAAAATAAAGCACTAAAGGCTTACAAAGGCAAGTTCATTGTAATAAGGGAAATTGCTACTACAAGGATGGAAAAGATTGAAATCTTCATTAAGGCTCTTCCTTACACCTTGTGGGAGAATCCCAATAGGGTTCTTCAACCTACTACGGTAATCAAGGAGTTCTCAACACTGGTTTAAGGTAACATCTTACAATAGCGCTCATCGATGATTTGATGAGAATAAAATGGAAATTTAATACATTCCAAGATTTTGGAGCAAATCAAGAGGACTCTTTAACAAGAGAGTGAGGGTCCAATATACAATTGCTAATCTAGATGTTCTAAAAGTGTTGCATCATTTCCAAGCCCATTTTCCAAATCAATGAGGACTAGTCTCTTCCATTTAAATTATTAATTTTTCTGTCATGATGGACCACTCTTATGTGGTTGTCTCATTCTTTTGGGTTCATCCAAATAAATATAATTTTGGAGCCAAATTTTAAAATAACTGAAATGTAAATTTTGGACCCAAAGATCAATTTAAGATCCAGGGTGACCTTGTCCTTTTAAAGTAGTGTTAGGTTCCCTAGATGAGTATTTATAGGAATTTTGGAAACATTATTAGGGGTTGGAACTTTCTGATGTAAAGCAAACTGTTGATTTTTTAATGCGAGAATCTTGCAAGAGGTTTTATTCTTCCAATACAAATCAATCAAATGATCATGCTTGCTTTCACTAATTATTCCCAAATTTGGTGGTGACGTATTTTCATTTTATGATCTTTGAGTTGCATAATGGTGAAATCTTGAATGTGCTTTGCAATTGGGTTATGTGTAAAATTTGTGTATGGAATATGGTGGTTTAATGCATTTAACTAGAATATTTTTATTTTTGAATTCCTTATAATCTTGCACTTGTATTGATTGTGATTGTGTGAATACTAGTCATTGCACTATACCTGAGATTAGGGATGATTGGAAGTAGAATAACAGTAATTATATTTGGAAATCAAAGATATATCTTCTATATCAACAGATTTAACATAAGAGCTCAAAGATTTATCTACTTAAATAGGATAATTTATTCTCTAGATGTATGTATTGTCTAGCTTGATATTAACTAGAACATGCCTCTTGTTAAACAAATCATATAGACTGCTCAGTTATTCCACATTGCCAAGACCTAGCACTAAAATGACCTTAGAGTTGATTGTTCACCGAGATCGATCAAATTTTCCAAAGATGTAGAGTGTTCGTTGTTCTACTTAAATTGGTTTTCAAAAGACCCATCAACAAGAACCTTAATATTTCAAATGCGCTAATATAGAAAGCAATGAACCTAGAATAGTTTCTCTTTCAGATGTCATATTATCATCACAATCGACCCAAAAAATTTCTATGCTAGGCTAATGTTCAAATAGTGATCTTGCATGTTTTTCCATTATCCCCTTAGGTTCAAACACTATCCTCTTATCACAAAGATAAATTCACCTTTGAAAAATATTCATTTCTAAATTTTGTTACATAAAGTAGAGAAATGCAATAATATGCACTAATAGTTATATCAGGCCTCTGATTTCAATATAAAACTTTATGCACCTTGTAGACCTATAAGACCAATTTGTTAATAACATATTGGGTAATTAGTAAGGTGGGCCTATAAAACCACCCACTTTGATGTTGAAAAATAAAGTTAACTATTAGAACAATAATATCAAACTTAATGCATAAATTTAAGTGTTCATCTATAAACCAATATACAAATAAAATAGAGAGCACAAAAAATTAATAAACTAAAGTAAATCAAAATATGACACTAGATGTGAGTGGAGAAACCCTTGCAGGAAAACCCACCATTAAAAAGAGACTCAAGTATGTATTGATCTTGTAGAATAAATTACATAAACACACGTCTCTCTCCAATCTTATAGCACTTTAGTAGCATGTGTGTACTTGTAATAGCATAATGAAACTACTATGTCATACGTCCAATATATAGAACAATGAGAAAGTAAAAACCACAAATAGTTTCCCAAAATAAAGGGTTATGAAAACCATGGTATCATCCAAATACACCAACCCCACTTGAAGATAATTTCTTCCAAGAATAATGTTGAATGAACAAGACAACTGAGAGAGGGAGGTGAATCAGTTGTATCAAATTAAAATATCAAAAACCCTCAACAATAATCAGATCCACAAGCATTCATTAAACCCTTATTCTCTTATAGTGATTAATCATGAAATGCACATAACAAAAATTAAAACAACAACACCATGCACAAGAGAACACCAGATTTACGTGGAAAACCCAATGAGAGAAAAACCACAGTCCAATAAGGCTCACTGCCAGAATATGACACACTGTCCAATAAGGCTCACAGCCAAGGCCCACTACCAGAGAAAGAAAAGAAGATAGAGGAGAAAGGTTACACAAAGAACAACTTCTCAATACAACAAGGAATCCACCATAATTGCTCCAATAGTTTCGCAACCTTATTTGAAAGATTGCAAACACCTTCAGCTCACTGCCTTTAGATGTCCAACACTTTGAAGTTCGCACTACTCTACTCATTCACATCTACACTTTTGCAATTCACACCACATTCATTACTCACATCTATCTTGAGATCTTCCAACTATTGGCAAGAGACACTGCAAATGTTTTATGGTGTTGTCATTGATGGCAACCCTAGTCAATGATTCGATCCACATGTCATCATTTGATCATACCAGAAGTCAGATCGAAGTTTTGTAACTAACTGGCAAGTTAGAACAGAGCATCCGACAGAATTGTGTTCATCGATTCATATGCAATATTTTGTTATCTTTTTGAGTTGTGGATCTCAGGGAAGGTAGTTTGGTGTATGATGTGTTATTGTTGAATCTTGGAGCCTCGTATCGATCCGTGTGCAAGTTAGAAGATCCGGATGATTGATTTTTTGTTTAACAGTGCATGAAGGCCGACTTGGTGAATATAGTGTGTTGCGGATATTCGAGGAGTAATTGTTTAAGTGTTTTTGTGTTTGAGCATGTTGATTTGGGTCCTCACTATGTTGTGGCCGACTTTGGTGGGTGCTCATTGAAAATTATTCATGAATTGAGCCGACAGTTTGTAAATATTTTTCTATTTTGTTGAAGCCAACATGAAGTGATTAAATCCTTAGTAGCGGATACATATAAGCGATTGATTATATCATTTTCATGTATGTACAAAGTGTGTTGATGTATGTTGCGAATGTCAGAAGGGTTGTACAGGGATTATGCACAGTTTCACTTGTGCATAAAAAGATTTGTGATGCGAGTTAGAGCAGAACAGAGTAGAAGAGCAGAATCAGACAGAAGATCAAGAATCCGATCTATGAGCTTAACCGGAACTATTCTCAGGCATTTGTAGATACTATTTCATAGTTCACCACTCATGTTGTCTTTTGACATTAATTGTAAGGAAGTGAGCATTTCTGTTTTTGAGCAGTGAGCTCTAGGCAGTGTGTCTGAATGCATGTGCATTCCCATTTTGTAAACATATTTTTGAGTATACTCAGAGAATATTGTGGATTGACCTCCATGTGGTTTTTCCCCTAATAGGTTTTCCACGTAAAAAATCCTTGTGTTATGGTGTTGTGGTTGTTTGTCTTATGTTCTGATGCGGACCTAGGAGGCTCAAACCCAATCAAATTGATAACTTTCCTTCAAGAGGCATCTAACAATATTAAAATGGTCTTTTAAAGCAATTCAAACGATCTTGCAAGTTAGACAACAATCAGAAACACCATTTCTCAATTTCACTCATGAATCCTAGTAGTAGTGCAAACTCAGTTTTTGGCATTTAACTCAAATACTCTCCAAGACACCTGACAAACATATGATGGTTTCAGACACCCATTTCAAATCTATAAAACATATGTAAACCCCAGCACCAACTTCTTTAGACCAACATGGAGATCCAATACCCCTACCATGGAAAAACCTAGTGAAATAGGCCTTTTTTTCAAAGGGGGTACCCTCTAAACTACACCAAACCCTCTGAAACCTTGGGGCAGCAATTCAAATTCCCTGAAAACACAGAATCCACAATTAGATTCCACTTATATGGCCAAATCCAGCCCAAACTCAAAAACCCTTGTTTTATGCACTATTGATGAGGGTTTATTGAAACTCATATATCCAAACCTTTCTAGACCCAATGAATGCTTCAAACACGTCCCATGGACCCTACACAAGGTCAAAATTTAATTACATAGACCACACCTTTGACAATTTTTCAAATTCCCACCATGGTGCATCAACTTCACGTGGAAAAGTGCTTGTTTCAAATCAAGAACACCACCCTATCAGCCTTAAACTCATTCCACAACAATCAAAACAAAAAAAAAACCTATCCTAACATGTAACAAGCCATCCCACCGAGTAACAAGTCACAACAGTAGGTGGGATGGTCATTTCATGATTTAGATCTTATGCAAACCCTTGACAAAAACAGAGCAGTCTCATAAAATTGAAGATTTCTCCTACAAAACCCGGTGTTAGAGACTCAAAATAGGTGCATTTGAAAGCTAATGCATATATCTACACATCCAACAAGCCTTGTGTCAATGGCAGGCTGTACGAGTCCGTACAGGAAGAGACAACTTTAGGAAAATAGAAAAAAAACAGAGTTTAACAGCAAAATGGATGTTCTTTTTATATGAAATCTTCAATTAATGTTCAACAACCATTGTTCGAGCCTTGAAAGGCTTTAAATAGCTTTTACAAAACATTTCACCTTCTCCAATGGGCATAATTGCCTTTTAAACTTCAAAGACTCTTCAAAACAACATTTTAGCACCTTTGTTTGTACTTAACAATATTTGAGTTTTTGTGCAATCCTTTTTAATAACTTGACTCCTAAGACATAATATCAACCTATTACACAAAATATGGCCTTCAAAGACCTTATTTAGTATATATTGACTCTAAACATCCTATATTACCCCTAACGAACAACAAATGATCAACTTCAAATGATCAAAATTTAACAATAGTGTGATGGTACTCCTGCACCATGTTCATACATCTTTCTTTTGATTGAATGTTATAAGTGCTTTAAAAATCATATTAATAAAGTTAAAAATTATAGAACACTGATTCACCCCCCCCTCTCAATGTTCCTTGATTCCAACAATTGGTATCAGAGCCTAGTTCGTCGGAAGAAGTTTAACAGCTTGGGCAAGATCTTGGAAAGTGTTTCAATGGATTCAAGCAGTCTTCAACAAAAACTTTTGGTGGCCCTAGATGATCTTGATCAGTCAAAATCTGAACTCCGGGAATTGCAAGCAAATCTCATGAATGATGAGAAATTCATTGAGTCATTGAAAGACAAAATTAATAAGTCCAGGGAGAAGAGAAGGGAACTCTTTGATCAGCTCAAGCAGAAAAACAGTAAAAGCATTGAAGATGAACAACTGAGTCAAGCCCTGAAGGATAAGACAAAAGAATGTGAAAAGTTTTCCAGAGATAATGCAGTCCTAAAGCATGAGATGGAATCTATTATGATGAGGATGATTAAGGAGATTGAAGACAGAAAGAAGAATGAAGAAAAACTTGCTCAATCTTTGAAGGAGAAATTTGAAGAATGCAGCCGAATTACTAATGGATTCAATCAATTGGAGCTTGAATTGGAACAATCCAGAAATAATGAAGAAGAGCTTGAAAAGTAGATTGATGATCTTAAAGATGAACTTGCTACTACAAATGAATTCAAGAAGAAGTTCAAGATTAGCTTAGCCAAGCTTGATGAACTGATTAAAAGTCAGAGGACTGAAGATGACAAGTGTGGTCTTGGATATGAGAAAGGAGATAGTTCCAGATCTGGACAAAGGAGATTTAGGCAAGGAAATCAAATGAACAAAGCTAGAAGGTATCTAGTAAGACAACCTAATGCTCAAAGATTTAATGGTTACTGTTTTGTTTGCAATAAGTTTGGTCATATGGCAGCACAATGTAGGAGTAGAATGAATTCAAGTGGTCCATCATTCTCAAGTCAATGTTTCAATTGCAATAAGTATGGTCATAAGTCAAATGAATGTAGCAATATGATAAACAACTTTTATAGAGATGTTAGATGTTATACATGCAATAGATTTGGCCATATTGCTAACCAGTGCAGATCAAGAGAAAATCAATTGAACAACTAGTTTGGACAAAGAAATGTGGTGTGCTACAATTGAAACAAATCCGGTCACATTGCTAGATTTTGTAGAAGCTGAAAGGGTCTGATAAATCAAGAAACATGCAGAAGGATGAAAAGGGAAAAGGAAAAGTTACTATAGATGAGATCAAGAGGCAAATGAAGAAGATATAGACGAAGAAGAGTCCCTTTGTTGCAGGAAATGGTTCAACACTAGAATCAGCTTCTGGTAATTCCTCCAGGAATTATATTAAGGCCTCTGGCCTAGGGGGAGCTGACAAGAAAATCCTTCAAACTCCCTGTCGGTAATTGGTACCGGGATATGGATGAGTGCAGTGATTGCATTGATGATCTACAGATGTTGTTGAAACAGTTGGAGAGAGTATTTATGCAGAGTTGAAGGTCTACAAAAGAGTTATCTCTCACAGTGTATGGAAACAAGGTATCTGAATGAGTTAGGGCAAAAGCATTTATTGCGACAAAAGGTTAAGTGTGCAAATGATAAAAGGTCATTTGTATACTTCATTTGTCACTTTGCACTTTGAGAAAAAGAAGTTTGGAGAGCTTTGAAGCAAACTTTGGCGAAATTTGGCGAAGATTCAAGTGTGAAGGCGATTCGGCAATCAAACCCTAATCCGGTGAAAAGGTATTTATCAGGAAAACTTGTGAACTTGTGAAAATGGCTACTCCATTGGTAGTTGATGTCAAGGATAGACCCCGTCTGAAATTCAAGTGGCATCCTTTCAAATCTGTTGAGACAAATCCCTTAGGTGTTTTTTTCGTCCGTTCCGTATGGCATCTTGCATATTGAAGACATTAGGGCATACATTCATGCAAATATTGAAGAGTTAGGGAGCTCGCAGTTGATGAATTTGTACTCAAATCATCTTGTGGGAGAGGATTCCAGGTAAAGCCCGAATTCAAAACCTTAGAGGAGAAGAAATTCACGCAAATTGTAAAATTCCCCATGTTTGATGAAAACAAGTGGGTCTGGTATATTTTGAGTCAAGTTCATGCTGAATTTATGTGGTTGAGTCAACCTTTTAAGATTACAAAAGAAGCCATAAGCGTTGTTACTAGTTTAAATTCCTCTGGTGGGTTGTCGATCTTGAAGTCCGTGAAGAACCAAACAGTTACTGATGCAACCGGTTCAGTGTTTGATAAAAGAGCTATGACAATTGATGATATTATTGAAGTGGATGTCATATTTGCATCTATGGTCATTGGTTACAAGATCTATCATTCCAGCGTAGACAATTCGGTATCCAGTACAACTATCTATGTAGCATATCAGATGGTGAAAGAGAATGCAGAGTATGATCTATGTGAGTTACTCTGAAGACAACTAATGGAGAATCTTGGTAAGATCAAGAAAGATAAGAAGAATTCCTTTAAATATGAGTTGGTGATAGTAAAGCCAGGAAAACTGCAATTTGGGGTTATTTCAAGAACTTTCAGAATGAAATGCAAGCCAAGGAAATGATTCCTACTTCTATTGTGGAGAAGTATAAGGACACAATTTCCTTTATGGTTGACATTGATCAATGCTTGATGGAAGTTGTTAATCCTAGAACGGTCTAGATTATGCCAATGGGCTATGAGGTTGAGGAGAACATCTTTGAACTATATGCACAACATTTGTTGAGTAAACCTCGGGATCCGACAGAAGAGAGGTTTGAAACCTAAGAAGAAAAAGATATGCAAGTACATTAGCAGTTGAAGAAACCTATGATAGTCCGGAAGGTAAGGAAAGAAGTTGAAGCCTTTGCAAATAGCATGGGTATATCTGCAGAAGAGGTGAGAGAAGCTAGAAGAAATAGAGAACAAGCTGAAGGAGAGCCAGCTAGAACTAAATCTGCTAGTCCGACAGCATCCTCTGCACAAACTAGATCCACAAGAAGCTCTACTCTCACATCCAGTCTTGCAAAGAAGTCAACCCTTGTGAAAACTCAAGCCAAGGCATCTAGTAGGAGGAAGAAGGACAAAAGCAGAAGAGTCTATGCTGCTGTCTCAGAAGATGAAGAGACTGAATATGATGAAGAGGTAAGGGAAATAAAGCATATGGGCACCTAGGCAACAAAAGTCTCTAAGGACAAGCCCTCCAATGAAGAGAAAGGAAAGAAAAAGATGAGAACAGACAAATCAGGTATGTCTGTAAAGGAAGTTGAGAGAGGTATAATCAAGGATGGTAATCTTAAGCCTCTATGTGAATGGTATGACACCTTTGACAATGCTGGTCAAAGAATCTTTGAAGAAGCAACAATAAATTATTTGAACAATTTCAATATGACTCTCATTGAGATCATGTCTGAGTTACCCAAACGTCTATATGAAGTTTTAGAAATGAGAAGAGTGAGTGCAAGGACAGAAGAAGAGCAAATGAGAGAACGGATACTTGTTGATCTGTGTCTGGTGATGTCATTAGAAGAGATAAAGAATATTCTAAGTGAAGCTAAAAGGGACTTTAAGAGCAAAACAAGGGTGAACAAGCTAATGATTGGTCAGACTGAAGAGGTAGCAAAAGAAACTGAAAGAATTGTAAATGAAGTTTTGTTAAAGAACAGATACAATGTTGTCTCAGAAGAAGTGCATGTTGAAGATATTTCATCTGATTTGGTAAATGAAGAAGGAAAAGAAGATATATTTGAGGATACTCTGAATCCTCTAGATATACATGATACTGAAATTCCTATGGTGATTGAAGTTCCTAAAGTTGTGTTGGTTGAAGAAAAAGAGATTCCTGAAGCCATGAAAGAATCAGTGATTGAAGAGAAGAAGGATGAAGTGAAGGAGATTCCTGTGGAAGAAAGAGACACTGCTAAGGCAGTAAAGGAGTTCTTGGAAGAGCAACAGGAAGAGTTTGATCATGAATTGATTAAAGGTCCTATTAACTTGGCTACTTTGTCTCCCGTTGAGAAGCTGAAAGTTGCATCGTTTGCACAGGCCAAGGCAAGGGAAGAAATTTTGAAATCACATATTGAAAATAGTGAGTTGTTGAATCTTGCATCCGGTATTCTGGAGAAGATTATGCCTTCATATGTCAAGGATTCATCAGCTGAAGAAGCTTGTCAATTTTGTAAGTACTCACTTTGAGTCACTTGAGAAGTCAGCTATGGATAAGGTTCATAAGGAGTTTGATGCTAAAAGGTTTAGTAGGTTGAAAGGAATGATAGCTAATGATAAATCTCTGTTAGCTACTTGTGTAAAGAATGTTCAAAGTGCTTTGTCTGAAGATGGTAACATTTATAAGTCATGTTTAGCTTTCTCTAAATTTACTGAGGACAATGTGAAGAAGATTAAGGATCATGTGAAACAATTAGCTGATATTTCTAAAGCCTTTGATCCTTTAACTGTTTATGTTGGAAAGCAAGAAGGTCAGGTTATATCCTTACTTGACAAGATAAAGAGTATGAAGCATGATAATGATAGAATTGTGGAAAGGGAATGTGAGCTTAGAGGCCTAATTGGTCCGAAGATGGGAACAATGTTGAGTGCATTGAAGGAAGCACAAGAAGCTTTGGCTGTCAGTGAACCTTGAGTCTGCAAAGATGCAATCTTATCTATTTTGTGGTCACATGACTATCTTAGAGAATCTCAAGAAGGGTCGGGACATAAGTTTGAACCTATTGAAGACCAATTTTGCATATATTTTCAAGTTTGTGTAAGTTGTACAAACAAGTTTGTACATATGCAGCAATTTTGTTTGATTTTTGGTATGCAAATTCCCCATCTTTGCCATTGATGTCAAAGGGGGAGAGTAGAACAGTCAAAAATGTATATTCATCTCAGGGGGAGTTGTAATTTTGAGCTATGATTGAAGATCTTTTTGGAGTTTTGAAGGTTGGCAGTGTATTTATGTTGGTATTGATCCAACACTTAGTCATTTTTCACTAAGTGTTGCCATCAATACCAAAGGGGGAGATTGTTGGCAAGAGACACTGCGAATTTTTTCTAGTGTTGTCATTGATAGCAAACCTAGTTAGTGAGTCGATTCGCACGTCATCATTTGATCATACCGGAAGTCAGATCGAAGTTTTGTAATTAACTGGCAAGTTAGAACAGAGCATCCAATAGAATTGTGTACATCGATTCATATGCAATATTTTGTTACCTTTTTGAGTTGTGGATCTTAGGGAAGGTAGTTTGGTGCATTATTTGTGTTATTCTTGAATCTTGGAGCCTCGTATCGATCTGTGTGCAAGTTAGAAGATCCAGATGATTAATTTTCTGTTTAACAATGCATGAAAGCCGACTTGGTGAATATAGTATGTTGCGGATATTCGAGGAGTAATTGTTCAAGTGTTTTTGTGTTCAAGCATGTTGATTTGGGTCCTCACTATGTTGTGGACGACTTTTGTGGGTGTGCATTGAAAATTATTCATGATTTGAGCCGACAGTTTGTAAATATTTTTCTATTTTGTTGAAACCGACATGAAGCGATTAAATCCTTAGTAGCGAATATATATAAGCAATTGATTATATCATTTTGATGTATGTACGAAGTGTGTTGATGTATGTTGTGAATGTCAGAAGGGTTGTAGAGCAATTATGCACAGTTTCACTTGTGCATAAAAGGATTTGTGATGAAAGTTAGAGCAGAAGAGCAGAATCAGACAAAAGATCAAGATTCTGATCTATGAGCTTAACCGAAACTATTCTCAGGCATTCGTAGATGCTATTTCATAGTTCACCACCCCTGTTGTCTTTTGACATTAATTGTAAGGCAGTGAGCCTTTCTTTTTTTGAGCAGTGAGCTCTAGGCAGTGTGTCTGAATGCAAGTGCATTCCCATTTTGTAAACATCTTTCTGAGTATACTCAGATAATATTGTTGATTGACCTCCACCGTGGTTTTTCCCCTAACAGGGTTTCAACATAAAAAATCTTTGTGTTATGGTGTTGTGGTTATTTGTCTTCTGTTCATGCATCTTTCTTTTGATTGAATGTTATAAGTACTTTAAATATCAAATTAATAAAGTTAAAAATTGCAGAACACTGATTCACCCCCCTCCCCCCCTCTCAATGTTCCTTGATTCCAACACCAACATCACTCTTATTTATATCATCCTTAACCTCGAAAACCTTCTCCAAGGTCAGCAACACATCCTTTACATTTACAATTTTAAATTAGGTTGGCATCAAACATTCCCACAATGGATAGGAATGAAGGCGGTCCACATAAATCCTTAGGACCAAAATTTGTCCTAACACACCTCAACATGCTTCCACAAACTTTGAAATGGCTTGGCATGTAGTGTTAACACCAGGTCATTCATAACCCGTGCTAAACACCATAAAACTATTAAATACACGCTTCCCATTTGATCAAGACGACACGCAGACCACACAAATATCTTTTACACGATGTAGAACAATCCACGAACCACCTAAGATCCAAAAAAGACTTCATCCAAACTTGCATCATAGAAATATTTCAATCCAGAACATCTGGTTAACCTTATACGCACACTAACGCATGAAACACACAATGTACTACACCAAATCATGAGTAATCTTGAATTTTGAAAGATACAATCAAGATGAACAACTTCCCAGATCTACACAACCTGAATCCAAACTATGGAGAAATACGAAGCAAATAAATTTCTCCTAGACCATAACGAACAACACTGAAAAACCTAGTTCACAAACTGGTGAACACATCTCACTCTGCACAACGATCCAAAAGCCCAAATATTTGGATATAGCAACTACTGACAACCCTGAATAGCATATCAAATCCGCACAGGTATAACATTAACATAGAAGAAACAAGGAGCACATCTCGGAGCACGTTCTGAACCACTATTTTTTCTTTTTATCAAATTTTCTCAAAATCACTTGGAAACCAAGCCCCAGAGACACCATCTCAGCATATTATATCATTCCAACACATCTCCAAACACTACAACATAAAGATAGCTCCATGTACTCACAACACCTCCTTAATATCTCAACTAAGCTTGCACAAACTGCAACAAACTGTTTCCCTCTTTTTCACATTTTTCTCAATATCCTTGACATCTTCATCATGCAACAACCTCCCTCAACACATAATTGACATCAATGACAACACTTTCATACTTGCAACAATCTCCCCCTTTGTCATTGATGGCAAAAAATGATGTGAAAAACCATCAAAGACACAACTCTGAACATACCTATGATTTCCTTTTACTTTCTCTCCCCCTATGTAGATAGACTTTTTCACATGATTCTTTCTCCCCCTTTGACATCAATGGAAAAGGATGAAGTGTTTTACATTGTTCTCTCCCTTTGACACTGAACCAAGATACTTGCAATTGTTCTGAATACTCCCCCTTAGGAGTACACACAACCAAATCAACAACACTACACAATGACAACATATATTCCTTACTACAACAATGACACTACCTACTCCCCCTGAGAGATAGCCACCAACATCAGTCCAGCCAAGAAATGAATCCATAGATCCACTAGACTAATGCATCTCCATATGCATCTAGTTCAAAGAAGGAGGGGCAATAACTGCCAACTTCTCCCAAAGATACTCAAAAGTATCCTTAGGAAGAGCCTTAGTGAATATGTCGGCAATCTGATCCTTTGTAGGTACATATTCAAACTTTACCTCATTCCCCAGAACTTTCTCTTAAAATGTGATACCTGATTGATATATGCTTTGTTCTTAAATACATCACTAGATTCTTTGAAATGTTAATTGCACATGTATTATCATAAAAGATAGAAATAGGCTCATCATACATTACTCTGATATCCTTCAATATCTGTCTCATCCACAACACTTGTGTGTAGCAAGATGGTGCTACAATATACTCAACCTCTGCAGTGGATAAGGAAACTGAATCTTGCATCTTACTTAGCCATGCCACCAATCTGCATCCAAAAAAGAATGCTCCATCACTTGTACTTTTCATGTCATCAACACAACCAGCCCAATCTACATTTGTGTATGCACTTAATGTGAAATTAGTATCCTTAGGATACCATAAGCAATAATCTAGAGTGCCTTTAAAATATTTGAATATCCCTTTAACTGATGCAACATGTGTCTCTTTAGGATCTTCTTGAAATCTAGCCACAAGACAAACTGCATGCATGATATTCGATCTAGTAGTAGTTAGATATAACAATCCACCAATCATAGATCTAGACCTGCTCTAATCAGCCTTAGGTGATTCATCATCATTACTCAATTTGAAACCAATCATCATAGGAGTACATATTGGTTCAGAGTCTTCCATTCCAAACTTTTTCAACATCTCTTTGGCATACTTTGACAGTGAAATGAAACTGCCTTTATCTGTTTGATTGATTTGTAACCCAAGGAAGAAATTCATCTCCCCAAACATTGACATCTTAAACTCTTTCTGCATCTCTTCTGCAAATTTCTTACACATAGCTTCAATGCCTCCAAAGATATTGTCATCCACATACACAACCACTTTCAAAATCTTATCTTCCTCAATTTTGAAGTAAAGATTACTATCTGCAATGCCTTTACTGAATCCTTGCTGTATCAAATATCTGTCCAATCTTGCATACCAAGCTCTGGGAGCTTGTTTTAATCCATACAATGCCTTTTTCAATCTACAAACCATATTCGGTTGATCTAATAACTAAAATACTTCTAGTTGTTCCATGTAAACTTCTACTTCCAACTCACCATTCAAGAAAGTAGACTTCACATCCATCTGATAAACTTTAAAGTCTTTGTGTTGCAAATGTCAAAAACATCCTGATTACTTCCATCCTAGCCATCGAAGCAAATGTTTCCTCAAAGTGTATTCCTTCCACTTGTGAGTAACCCTTACACACAAGCCTTTCCTTGTTTCTTACCACTTTTCCATTCTCATTCAGTTTGTTTCTGAATACCCACTTAGTTCCAATTATGTTCTTGTTTGTCGGTCTTCGGACTAGTTCCCAAGTCTGGTTTTTCTCAATCTGCATAAATTCTTCTTCCATTGCCTTCATCCAATGTTTATCTTTGCATGCCTCACTAACTATTTTTTGTTCAACTTTGGAAAGTAAACACAATTTTACCTCAATTTTAGCAACTCTTCTTCTTGTCAATACTCCTTTCCCCTTGTCTCCAATGATTTGTTCTTCAAAATGATTTCTTTGCACATACTTAGGGGTCTTAAGGGTCTTTTCTAGAGCTTCTTCCTCTTCATTTTACATTTCTTTTTCCTTATCTTTTTTTTTTTCTTCTTCTCTGCAAGCAGGTTCATCTAACACATATATGTCTATAACAATTGAATTTTGCAAATCTATATCAACCTTAACATTTGTACTTTCAGCAATCTTTTTTAGTCTTTTGTTGTAACATCTGTAAGCTTTCCTTTTAGTTGAATATCCAAGGAAGATACCTTCATCAGACCTTGCATCAAACTTTCCTAAGTTTTCTTCATCTCTTTTGATATAACATTTGCTTCGAAATACTCTAGAGAACTTGACAGTAGGAATCCTTCCATACCACAACTCATAGGGAGTCTTTGTACTATTAGCCTTTGATTGAACTCAGTTAAGTATGCAAATAGCAGTATGAATTACTTGTCTCTAGTAGACTTCCAATAGGTTAGCTTCTTTCATCATAGTCCTTGCATCTTCTTGAACAATCATGTTTTTCCTTTTAACCACTCCATTTTGCTGAGGAGTTCTAGGGGAAGACAAGTGCCTCTTTATTCCATGAACTTCACAATACATGTTAAACTCATTGGAGGTGAATTCCCCACCTCTGTCAAACCTCAAACATTTGATTTTTAAATCCATTTCATTCTCAACCATAGCTTTAAATGCTTTGAATCTATCTAGAGCATCAAATTTTTCTCTAAGAAAAGTAACACATGTCATTCTAGAATAATCATCAATCAAAAACATGAAATACCTGTCACCTTGAAGACTTCTCACCCTTGTAGGACCACAAAGATCTGTATGTATTAATTCTAGTAGTCTGGTAGCAGATTGTTTTTTTCCTTTAAAACTACTTCTTATTTGATTTCCAAATTGACAATCTTTGCAAATAGCATTGATAGGATGTGATTCTCAGTAGGTCTCTTATTGCATGTACAAAAGTAATTCTAACTAAATTGTCAAAATTCATGTGAAACATCCTTCGGTCCCATAACCAACTATCGTTAATCTGAGTCATAATGCAATCACTATCAGCACTCTTGAGCTGATAGATATTTCTATTTGTCCTCTTACCAACAACAATCACAGTTTCTAACCCTTTTTCTGATCTCACAAGCATCATCATGAAAAACAAGATTGTACCCTTTTCTACACATTTGTCCAACACTCAAAAGATTATGCCTTAAGCCTTTAACATAGCAGACATCTTCAGTATTATGCTTGCCATCAAAACTGATTGAACCTATTCCACAAATCTTAGCTCCTAAATCATCTCCAAATTTAACTAATCCTCCATCATACTTTTCAAGTTTAACAAAATTACTTTTGTCTCTGGTCATTTGATTAGAGCAGCCGTTGTCAACAACCCAATAGTTATTATCCTGCCTAGCATGAAAAGCAAATACCAAGGTACCTTCAATCTTATCCCTCTTTTCCCGAACACTTTCCTTCACATAACTTTCATAGTTAGCAGAAGTAGATTCATCTATTAAAGAACAAGAATTCATCATCATCTCCAGAATCAAATTCACAATCAGAAATACTAGAATCTTCTCTAACATAGTAACTTCTCTTAATCATATTTCCTTTGTTCTCCTTGCTTTTATTGTTCACAACTCTATTTGGACATCTTGAAGCATAGTGACCTATATTTCCACAGCTAAAACATTGGAAAAGTAGTTTACCTTTGTACTTACCGGTGCCCTTTTTCATCCTTCTTACAAAGTTAGCTTCCACATCATCCAGATCTTCTCCATCTAAATCTTCAACCTTTTCTGATTTTCCAGCCTTGAAAGCAGTCGCTACTTTTGTATGATTTTTCAAACCATGTTTTCTCATTTCAAATGAAGTTAGTGTTCCCAACAACTGATCTCTAGAGTAAGTATTCAAATTTGCAACTTCCTCAATAGCTGATACCTTTTCACTGTAAGAATCAGGAAGAGATCTGAGAACTTTTTTTACCACTCTAGGTTCTTTGACTTCTGCACCTAGACCTCTAATTGCACTTACCAGCTTATCAACCCCCTACATTGTTTCATCTTCAAGCATTCGCAGGGTCTCAAATTGTGCCTTCAGATTCTGCAACTTTGCCTGTTTAACCTTATCATCTCCTTCATAAATGCTTTCTAGCTTATTCTAAACTTCTTTAGCGGTTTTTAGATTCATAACTTTTACTAATCCATAAATTGAAAGACTATTCACAAGAATCAACCTTGCCTTACCATTTATTTCATGTGCCTTGTCCTCATCACTTGTGCTAGGACTATTCGTAGGTGCAACATATTGAGTCTTTATTGTCTTTTCAATCTCATATCCAAAGGATGTCAGATATCCTTCCATCTTTGTCTTCCAGAATGCATAGTCTGTGACATCAAACTTAGGAGACTCTACAACAATGGAAATAGGGTGCCCCACCTTTGGGGAGATGCAGCACAAGGATAAGGTTCTTATTTCACACTTGTTACACTCGAGGAAACCTTAGAGATCTCAATCTAAATATAGAAAGGGGGAAAAAGATCTTGCAATAAGGTATCCTAGGGTGTGATTAAAGGTTGAAAGAGGGTTCACCACCAAGCTAGGGCTTGGAAAGATAAAAGATGAACGTAAATGCAAAATACCATGCAAAACCTAACTAAATGACCTAGGAAATGAAACTGAAATGTAGAATAACCAACTAACAATGAACGGAGGTGCACCTGAAAGAAGGATGAGGTCAGAACAAGCTTAAAAACCCTGAAAACCTATTGTTTAATGCCCACTAGGACTCATACTCCAGTCTGAGCGATTTAGTCCCAGACTACAATTTTTGTGCCAAAACTAGAATCTCACAGTGGTTGATCTGAATTCACTAAAATCTAGAAAATGTGCTATACTGGGACTCATATGCCGCAAGTGGCGTATCAGTTCCACTCTACTTTGTCGGAAGGTTAAGACCTGAATCTGCTTCCCTATCTCTCCTCTTCCTTCCACACTTCGTTTTCGGATCTAAAACTCTGAATTCGGACCTATAGATGACTTTCCATGAAGATGAGAACCTTGTGACAACTTCACAACTTCTCTCAACCTTGCAACTCAATCTTCAAAGGATCTTCAAGCTCCAAAACACCGAGATCTGCAATCACACATGTAGAGAGAGAAAAACTTGTTGATTGTTAGAGAATAGGGGTTTGCCTTGGTCAAACCCCGTTTAGGTAATTAAACCTTGTGATGAAACAATGAAATATAAACATGAAACATGAAATACGAAACATGAACAATGATACTTGAATGATGTCTTGAGACATAAATCAACAATGTAACATGAAGTGGCCATGTAGAATGTAGATCTTGATCTTGAATTCGATATGAAACAATTCTTGCAAATGGATCTTCAATGCTACATCACAACACTAGCTCAACAACATGCCTGATGCTTGATGAACTTAAAATGATAATGGATCTTGAATTGCTGCAATAAATGATGATGAATTTTTTCCTTGAATGCTTTAGAAATGCTCTTGAATGCTCTCTTGACGCTCTTGTGAAGTCTTGGAATGCTTAACTCTTGATAGATTAGATTGATATCATGAAGGCTTAGTGAAGTAATGATTTGAGACCTTGTTTATATAAGAAATCCATCCAACTTACTGTTTATTAGATCCCAGAGGCCGACATTCATGAAATTTAAATTCAAAACTCTAATTTCTTGCTCAAAACCCTAAAAAGGGGCCAAATGGGACTCATACGCCACTTGTGGTCCCATCTAGATGGGACTCATATACCCAAGGTGGCGTATGGGTCCCACCAGGGCTTTTCAGGTGGAGGAAATGTCAGGGAGTTGGAAAATTAAGTTTATTTATTGATCTTCTCAGGATTTCGGTTGAAATAAGCCTCGAGATGCATAATAAAGGGTCCTAATGGCCTATTAATGATAATATAAAGGTCATAAATGTAAGAGGGCCCAAAACTCAATGTGAAGGTGTAAATAAATACACTTTACCAAATTAAATTAAAGTAAAATTAGGTCTACTTAGCTTAAAAGAGCCCTAAATCTAATGTGAACATGTGAAACACATTACAACACTAGATCAAGGCAACAATAGGTCCACATTAAGTGAGAAATTGTACCATCTCCAAGAAGGGAGTACAATTTCCGTCATTACAGACTCTATCTTGTTTGCCATCCCATATCTACCTCAAGTGGTTAAGATTTTCTCCAAGGAACCTCGCTCTAATACCAATTGTTGAATGAACAAGACAACTGATAGAAGGGGGTAAATTAGTTGTATCAAATTAAAACATCAAAAACCCTCAAAAGTAATCAGATCCACAAGCATTCATTAAACTCTTATTCTGTTATAGTGATTAATCATGAAATATAAATAACAAAAATTAAAACAACACCATGCACATGAGAACACCAGATTTACGTGGAAAACCCAATGAGGGAAAAACCACGGTGAGGATTAGCTCACAATATAAATAATTGCAAAACTGGTACAAGGGCTCACTGCCAAAATAGGACACACTGTCCAATAAGGCTCATAGCCAAGGCTCACTACCACAGAAAGAAGAGAAGATAAAACAGAAAGGTTACACAGAGAACTTCTCAATGCAACAAAGAATCCACCATAATTGCTCCAACACTTTTGCAGCCTTGATTGAAATATTGCAGACACCTTCAGCTCACTGCCTTCAGAAGTCCAACACTTTGAAGTTCGCACTGCTTTGCTAATATTCACATCCACACTTCTACAATTCACACCACATTCATTAATCACATCTATCTTGAGATCTTCCAACCACATCACTCTTATTTATATCATCCTTAACCTCGAAAACCTTCTCCAAGGTCGACAACACATCCTTTACATTTACAATTTCAAATTAAGTTGGCATCAAACATTCCCGTAGTGGATAGGAATGAAGGTGACCTACATAAATCCTTATGTAGGACCCAAATTTGTCCTAACACACCTCAACATGCTTCCACAAACTTCGAAACGGCTTCGCATGTAGTGTTAACACCAAGTCAACCATTACACGTGCTAAAGACCATAAAACTATTAAATACACACTTCCCATTTGATCAAGAAAACACACAGACCACACAATATCTTTTACATGATCTAGAACAATCCACAAACCACCTGAGATCCAAAAAAGACTTCATCCAAACTTGCATCATAGAAATACTTCAATCGAGAACATCCAGTTAACCTTATACGCACACTAACACATCAAACACACAATGTACTGCACCAAATCATGAGTAATCTTGAATTCTGAAAGATACAATCAACATGAAAAACTCCCCAAATTCGCACAACCTGAATCCAAACTATGGAGAAATGCAGAGCAAATACATTTCTCCCAGACCATAGCAAACAAAAATGAAAAACCTAGTTCACACACTGGTGAACACATCTCACTCTGCACAACGATCCAGAAGCCCAAACTCTAAATATAGCAACTACTGACAACCTTGAACAACATATCAAATCCGCACAGGCATAGCATCAACATAGAAGAAACGCGGAGCACATCTCAGAGCATGTTCTAAACCACTGTTTTCTCTTTTTATCAAATTTTCTCAAAATAACTTTGAAACCAAGCACCAGAGACACCATCTCAGCACATTATATCATTCCAACACATCTCCAGATACTACAACATAAAGATAGCTCCATGTACTCACAACACTTCCTCAATATCTCAACTATACTTGTACAAATTGCAAAAAATTGTTTCCCTCTTTTACACAATTTTCTCAATATCCTCGACATCTTCATCATGCAACAACCTTCCTCAACACATAGTTGACATCAATGACAACAACAGCTTGTTGACATTAATGACAACCATCATACTTGCAACAAATAATAATCACAATGAATGACTTTGCATGGACTTCACACAGACATAATTCATGTATAAATAAATAAAAAGCATAATTTGAAATGCATATTTGACCAATAACTCTTAGATGGCCTACATCTCCAAGTATATTGCTCAATTATTGAGACCACAACTCATCGAGGGCTCATATGTCATAACAATGACATTATCCTCCACTCTCTTTTCTAATGCCTAGAATCAAGAAAGTCTAGTAAGTGAGTCCAAATCAATTGTACCACCACCATGATACTCCACCTCCTTCATGAATGTCATTACACCTAATATTCTAAGTCAACAAAGAGAATTATAATAATATATCTCAACAAAATGGGCATCCAAGTATCCATTTTGACACTATCGTAAATGTAACATAATTATATTAGGATTTCAATTACATGTCACACTTTCCTAACATTCTCCCACTTGATATTATATATTACAATTATATCCATAGGATTCAAGGCCCATGGCCTCCCTACACCAATATAACTTCTTCATGCTCATTGCCTTTGTAAGGGAATCTACAACATTATCCTGAGTGACAACCTTTGGTAACAACATCATGGAAATTCTTAAGCAAATGCATGTATGATCTTTTCTTTCTTTCTCCTTTGTATGTCTGGTGGTTTAGATTATCTTTGTTGTTGGATTTTTAGTTGGAGTTCGTTGTTGTGAACGATTTGCTATATTTTGGCTTTTCATTTATTGTTTCTCAGTTTTATGCAAAGGGTTTCAAGGTCCCTTCAAAACCTACTTTACCTTCTTAATCAAAAGAATGAATTTTCCATTCTCTACCATCTAATGAACAAAATAATATTATACATCAATATGCTTAGTACAAGCACGAGGCATGGAATTCCTGACTAAAAATGTAATGTCCCTATTTTTGGGTTCTCTTGAATTGTAGTTGGCTATGACCTTCTCAGTGTGTGTTAGCCTTATCGAGGGGTTATTTGATGTTACTAGTGAGCTCAGATGATCTAGAGGTTTTAGATGTCACTTTTCAAAGTTATTTCCAGCTTCTAGTGTATTCTCCAAGATTCTTATAGAGAACATCTATTTATAGTAAGTCACCAAGTTAGGTCTGATTCTTATTATTCATCATTCGTACCACTCCAACATAGTCAAATTTCAACTCTAATGCTTTTCGACAGTTTCCACAAATCGGATGTATTTAATGAGCTTTAATTTAATTATTTTTACTAAGGTTGCTAATTTTATTAAAATAATTAAATGGGCACCTTAGAATAATAGCTCATTGGAATGAGAAATAAAAATTTTGATTGTTGGTCACTAATAAAGTAATTTTTGGTACACTAGAAATGGTTAAATAATAATATAAATCAATTTTTGGAGTTATAAGGCTTATTTAATGTATAACATGATTTTATATTATATTTTCTGAAAAGCTTCCAAAAATGTTATAAAAGGAGTTTCAAGAGCTCATTTGGGGATATGCTTGAGAATTGATAACAAGTTGTTGCTAGTTTTAACTTCATTCATCGAAGGGCTTTGTGAGGACAAAAACACTTATAGAAGGCATTAGTTGTAAAAGTGAATAATTTTTCTTGGTTGATTTGGTAGTGGTTTCATTCGGGAACTACATAGGAGCTTCATTGATGCAAAATTTAATTTGTTTTCCAAGCAATAAAGTAGACCAGTGTGGGTAGATTAAGTTAAGACTAAACAACAATTTATGAGTGTAAAAATATTCAGTTTGGACCCTTCATTTGCTGACCGAACCATCTTTGTGCAGGTCGTTCAGCCTGGAGGAAGGGCATGAGGTTTCTAGGGTAAGGCACCTAGGTTTTGAGGGGAATTTTTACTGGTTTGGGAGCGCCATGGTAAGAGGAACACTCAGCAATAAAATTGGAGTTGAAAAAGCTAGGGTTCAGAGGATTTATTGTCATTTTAAAGCCACAGGTTGTTTAGAATCCATTTCCAGACCATTTATGTATAGCAAAAAATGGGGTGGTCATTACAGTGGTATCAGAGCAGAGTATCCTACCATCCTAGAGGGTTGTGTGTGAATGAACAGTTTATAGGTCATTGGAATGAGCAATGTAGCCTAAAACACGTCAATATTACCTAAGGAGAAACAAATCAAGTCCAAACCTTGCAGGACCATCAAAAATAGATATATTTGTAGGTGTTGAAAGGGGTTGAAGTAGATATGAGTGATAGAGAATATAGAAACCACAAGAAACCAAGCACAAGAGATTTTTTAATTGATCTTGCTAGAAGGCAGCATGGGTTGCAATAGAATATAGCTCAAATGTGTACCTTAATGACCCAACACTTTGAGGAAAATAATAATGGTGGAAATAATGGTGGGAAGTTGGGAACAATGGGTATGAAAGAAGTAATAGAAATGGGGATGGTTCAGTTAATAATCGAGCTGAAAATCAGTGTACGAGGATTGTAACAACCAACTCTAGACCTCTAATGCCTAATTTTCCTCCAAGGAATATTCCTCAAATTGAAAATGAACTCACACAACTAGAATTACAGGATTAGATCTTACAAGATCGGAGGGATTCAAGTTTTGATTTTTAGGGTGAAATGTTTTTCTATGACTACATGGATCTCAGGATGAAGCATGGACCACACAGGGGTAGTAGACCTCATAATCAAGACTTGCAAAGGAAGGGTAATAAAGGAATATTATCACTTGAGTAGGCCTTAGCTAAAACTATGATTTCTCAATATGAGAAGAAGCTGAAACCTCTCTTGAAAAATGAGGAGCATGAGGAAAAATAAGGAATCAAATTAGAAAGGTTTGATTAAGAAAATGCCTTATTACATGAGGAATGTCTGATAAAGTCTCAAGATGCCCTCTTAGCCATGCATGCAACTACTGTTGATAAGATTGTACATAAGGAAAAAACAAAACAACATCCTTAGTTGCAAGATCATACCTATCCAATGCGATTGCTTTGACTACTAGGTTTTGTGATGACACTAGTGGAGTAGATGCACATAATAACATTGTTGAAATCGAGGAAGATGCACCTATAGGACTTTCCCATGAAGAAGATAATGTCACTAATCATAAGGAATGTATGGTAGAGCTTCATAATGATTTATTTGAAGGAAATGAAGCTACTAATAAAGAGTTTGAGGTCACTAAAATTTTCAAAACAACTGAGATGGAGCACGTACATCATTTTGGTAATGATAATTCAGAAAATGAGTGGGAAATTCCCATGTTACCTCTATTCCAGAAATAATTTTGGGACTGATTTAGTTGAGAAAGGTGTTCCAATTGGAAGAGATAATTTTAGTTTGTTATCAATGCAAAAATTAGATCAGCATGAAAATGAAAGAAAAATGTCAAAGAAATCAGCCATGCATGGAGAGTTAGATGAGCTTAATTGTTCAAAACAAAATCAGAAATTCACTAGACCATTGGATCCAAGTTTATTGGTATCAAAATCCAATGACGAGCATATTAATGGAGATTCATTGCTCGAGCAAAGAGCTATCCTAACTTCACCTCAAGAATTATGCAAAGAGAATGTTAGAGAGGTAGCTGATTTTAATGAACATGTCCTTGAAGACAAATCAAAAAAATTGAGGTTTGTTGAGCAAAGTTTCTTTGCTGATTTTGATCAAGGGCCTAGAGAGTTGCATGTATACCCAAGGACCATGGAAGTCAAGTAAATAATTGAAAGAATTTATGAGCTTCATAGGTATTGTAATTTGGAGCCAAGCTACCTTTGGAAACATGAAAAAGAATGCAGAACTGATGGAATAATGCACAACGATTTCAGCATTTCTTGTACCACATAGATTCAAAATGTTGATTGTCTATGGGAAGAGCACCAAGAGTGTAATCTCATGGGATCAGAGAAGTAATTCTGTTATGATGCTTGTGGTAATAACAGGTTATGGCATCCAAGTGAAGTTTTTCAAGCTTGAGATGATAACACGAAACTGCGATGGAGGATTTCCAGGGACTAAATGGATAAAGGATAGTTTCTATCATGATTGGCTCTCTGGTTTATATGCAGACAATAAATCAAGTTTGAGTGAGGTGCATAATTATGTGATCAAGAATGACAAGATTTTGATTGGTGATCCTCTTGATAGAGAACCCGATGAAGAAGGAAGAATTGAGGTTATAGTTTACCCATGGAATGTGATGGTTCGTGAAGACGTCCTCATCTTGAAGACTCTTTTTTTTATTGGCATATGGAATGAATTCATGTACAATTCTGAGTTTGTGAAGAAGTAGGGAAAACCTTCCCCATGGCAAGTCAAGAAAATGGGAGGCACACTTTCCTATCTATGAGGAAACCATTATTCATATTAGAGTACCACAACCTAATCTAGGTGGAGCCATTTCCTTGTGGAATATTTATGCTAAAACTCATCATATTGCTATATTGGATGTTTATGATGACAAAGTAACTATTCTATGGGGACAAGATTTCAAATGTGGAGTAGTTGTTAACCTTCTAGTCGGCCAACACATCAATTTTGTTACCTGCATACAAAAGGATTGCCAAGTTTTTCCAGCCAATGAGTGGAGTATTTTCCGGTTGGAGTTGAATGGTAGAGGGAATCTAGTCATTGGAGAAGTCGTTTCAATCTTTTACATGTTCACATCTCCTATATTTTAGGGGTAATTTTTTATGGCAGTTGTTGCCCTTGCATTTCCACACTGATTATGGCAACATCAGTTTATGGGCAGATTGACTTTGAGTACTTACACGGTTATTGGCAATAGGTTATGGCCGAATTTTTAGTTTTGGTACAATTTTTTCTCATGTCTACCTTGGTGAGAGAATGTTGCTACAGTCATTTCATAATGCTGATATATATCTTCAGATGATGCTTTAATTATTGCAGCTGATTGGGTGAATTGGTGTGGTCAGGACCACCTTTATGACACTTGGAGGTTAAGTACTAATGAGGTATTATCAGTTTATCATAGCAGGAGCACTCCTAGGATAGCTAATTTCAGAATTGATATTGTTGTTAATTTTTATATCATCCACTTGTCAAGGCTTAATTTACATCACTTTAGGGACTTTATGATGAGAGATGTGGAGTATCATGTTCTCTTATTGAGCATATTATTTTTCTTTTTTCCCATGATCATGTCAGATAGTGGAATTGCATACGTGGACCTTATTGAGATGCCTTGGTAGGATCATGGTATAGATTTCAATCTTCACAGGTATTTCAATTTTTGGTTTAGAGGATGATTACATTTTGGATCATAGGAGAGGAGAGAAGAGCACAGACCTGGCACAATGAGTTGACAGTTTTAATCAAAGTGCCGCAACGGCAACTTGGTGGATATTTCCAGAGATTGATTTGGGATACTAAGAACACACTTGGTTTTAGTCTGGTTCAATCAAGTGATTTTAAGGTTGTGTTGGCATTGCTTGAGGACAAGCAATCTTTGGGGAGGGCGGACTGTAATGTCCCCATTTTTGGGTTCTCTTGCATTGTAATTGGCTCTGACCTTCTCGGTGTGGCTCAACCTTATCAAAGGGGTTATTTGATAGTACTAGTGAGCTCAAATCATATGTATTAATGATCTATAATTTAATTATTACTAAGGTTGCTAATTTTATTACAATAATTTAATGGGCTCCTTAGTATAATAGCTTGTTGGAATGAGAATTGAAAGTTTGAATTGTTGAACTTTGATAAAGTGATTTTTTGTGTTGGAAATGGTTAAACAAAAAAGTAAATAACTTTTTGGAGTAACAAGGCATTTAATTTATAAAGTGATTTTATATTATATTTTTCAAAAAACTTCTAGAAATGCTATTAAAGGAGTTTTGGGAGCTCATTTGGGGATATGCTTAAGAATTGATAACAGGTTATTGTTGGTTTGAACTTTGTTCATCCAAGGGCTTTATGAGAATGAAATCCCTCATAAAGGACATTAGTTGGGAAAGTAAAAGATCTTTTCTGGCTGATTTGTTGGTGGTTTTATTCAGGAAATATGCAAGGGCATCATTGATGCAAAAATTTAGTTTTTTTTCAAGCAATCCGTTGTTGGAAGATTTTGTGAAGACTAAACAACAATTTATGAGTGTCAAAATATTCAATTTGGACCCTTCATTTGTTGGTTGTACCATCTTTGTGTAGACCAATCAACCTGGAGGAAGGGCTTGGGGTTCATAGGGCAAGGCGCCTAGGTTTTGAGGGGAATTTTGACTAGTTTGGAGGTGCCATGGTGTGAGGAACAATCAGCAATAAAAATTAGAGTTGGAACAACTAGGGCTTAGAGGAGCTGGTTACCATTTTAGAGCTATTGGTTGTTGTTTACAATCTATTTCCAAACCATTTATGTACAACAATAAATGGGATAGTCATTACAAAATAGATAACACTCTGACTATCACAATCAACTCGAACTATACTTCAATCAAGACCAATACCTAAACACAATCTTTATAACCATACCACCTCCTTAAAGATATATACATAGCAACCATATACTCTACATCAGTCATAAATAAAGTAACCATAGGCTTCATTTTATTTATACAATTGACTACACCACTAAACAAAGAGAACATAGCCACTAGTGGGCCTTCAACTATCCAAGTCATTTGCCAAATCTGCATCTATAAAGCCATGTATGTTCAATGTCTTATCCACATCATTCATACCATGATAACACAAACAATAATTATAAGTCCCTTGTAAATATCTAAACACCATCTTAACATAAGTCTAATTCTCCTTACTAGGATTAAGCATAAACTTGCTCAAAACTTTTACTACTTGGCCAATACCTGATCTAGTACAAACTATTGCATACACCAAGGTACCAAAAAACACTAGTATAAGGTACATTAGACATATCAAAATTGTCATCCAATTTGGGACACATATAAGGAAGGCTAATTTCCAATGAGAAAAGGTAAATTTACAAGTTTGTAATCATGCATACTAAACTACAACATGGTATCAATATATTTATTATGACTTAACCAAAACCTTCTATGTACTTGAGCCTTGTTGATCTCTATACTAAGAATGTATTTTGCAACCCTTAAATCCTTCATTTTAAATGTGTCAAAAAGCTGAGTTTTGAGTTCCCTAATCATCATCTTGTTGTTAGCAATAAACATGCATCCACATAAAAGATAATGATTAAAATATGATGAATAATTTTAACACAACCACAATGATTTTTATCACTCCTAAAAACCCATTTTTGTTGCAAATACACCAAACTTTTGGTACCACATATGCAGTGACTACTTCAAACCATACAATGACTATTTTAACCTACAAAATAAATGCTCACCTATCCATAATCTATTTGTTCTCACCTATGCGCCTTCATGCTTATCTCTTATGGATTATAATATCATATTTCATGAATCATGTTTATGACTTAAAAATGTTTGTGTACATGCTTCTATTTTAGATGATATTTCTTGGTGCTTCTATGATCTCTCTACAGTTATTCGCTTCTTTGTCCTCTTCAATATTGCAATAATGGGGTACATATTCTTGCCTTTCATATATGTGCCTACAGGATAGCATTTTGTTCAATCAATATTTATCACACAATATTATTACAACACCTATTACATGATTCTTCATTTCTATAGAGCCATTTTATTCTCCTCTCTTCCAATTGCTTGCATCTTTTATATGCAACCAATTGGTGGAAGCATATATTATCATTGATTTTCTTTTTATTATTATATTTTTAGTGTGTGGCTCATAGTTATGATGATTATTTCTGTTTAGACAGCTTTATTTCCATTTTTGAAGGATGTTTCTTTCTATATCAAGCATAGTCCTATTATTTTGTGCCGAATAGAATCCTTATTTCAATTTTTTTTTTTAATTCATAGACAATTTAGCACTTTTATTTGTGCCTAATTTTAAATTATTGATAGATGCTACTAATTGGAAATTTTCCTTTTGTGCTTATAGGTTCTAAGATATAATACTCGTTGCAACAAGAATATAATGAATTGGTATCCAAGTAATCTATATTCTTTACGAATGTCTAAATATTTACTTCCATGTTCACTACAAGTTTACTCTAATATGTATCTTAATAGTGGCTCACAATTAAGTCAAAGTGGGTGCAAGATGTAATGGTGAAAATTGTATACCCTTTACTTTTCCTATTTATTTTAAACTTACTTTGACCCTTTGTCTCTAGTGTACTGAATAGTGTACAAAATAACACATCTTGTTGGAAAATAATCTAACCCTAACATGATTTCCTCTTCACACATCAAAAGGATGCGAATCCAATCTTCAATACCAATGTTTCATCGCACTCTATCAATTTTGCTAGAAAATAAATGAACCTCATTCAGATCTAAGAGTGTAAATTTGGCCCCTAGAAATTTAAAATTTAAATCTTTAAATATAGCTCATGCCTCACCTTTCCAACTAGTCATTACGAGTCAATTAAAACACACAATATTTCGATCTGTATATTAGGGTGTTGTATAAAAGGCAAACCTTGATTCGTTATTAGAAAACTAGAAATCAAGAGGAATCATGGAGCATATCTAGAACTAAGCATCTAGCACATTGAACCATTACCATGTGACTTCAAGATTGCATTAGCACTTTGGGCATATTCTACAACTGGCAATTATCTTTGATAATCATTTCGTATCATTGACTCAATAATAGAAGTTTGACTAGAGGAGAACAACCCTAGCCAAGCAAAACCCTAAATAATTTCTATCAACACCACCAATTTTTGGAAAAACATTGCAAACATCAAGGCGAATAAGTTCTAGACATAAAAATTAGTGAAATTTAGATTGATACAAAAGGTTTCAATCTATAACGGAGGTGGTCAATTTCATTGTCATAAAAGTGGACCATAACAACAAACATAAATTTTCTCAATCTCAAAGTAACTATTTGATAAATTTTAGTTTCTTATCACATTAACAAATCAAAATTGATGACATAAAGATTACAATCAAATATACATAAAACTTAACTATGTATTATTATTTTATTAATTTAAATTCCAAGCATTATTCCAATAATATAATTAATCTAAACCTTGTCTTAAATTAAATTATTTATGCATCATAAATTAATGAATTATTTATATAAAGCAATGTTGTTTTTCCTTATAATAATATACAATAAAAGTATACCTTTGTGGATCGAATTCGTCTCAAGCCGACTTCCAACATTTTTTCGAGTTTTTTCAACTCTTTTATCATTAGCCCTTGGAGGTCCTCTCCATGCATATGTCTAGGAAAAAATAAATGAACGAATCCTTAGTTAGAAAAACCCATTTACCAACAATTAGTAGTAGCCTCCTAATTTCAAATAACAAGTATTTATGTTCTACCTCAAAGTATAGTTGAGGTTATCTATTTCTTGTTGTATCCTTCTCATATCTTCATTCTCAAGCTGCAAATAATTTACGAAAAACGTTAAGCAAAATATTTAAGGCTATTATTCCTTTAAACTTTACATCAAATGTTACAATATTATTTTTATTATATATTATTATAAAATATTTAATTTTAAAAAATATAATAATTTAAATTTAAATTATAAATAAAAATATGATACTAAAAAATCAAGTTTTTTTTTTAAAAGGTGAAGAGAAATTTATTAAAATAATAGAAACAAATTATATTTTTCACTTTTTAGATTTTCAAATGACAAGAGTCGTGATTAAAACAAGAAGAGGAAAAATTCAAAAAAAATTCCATTATTCTAAAACCAATAGAATCTAGAGTAACATATATAACCATAACCACTAAAGCAATGAAATCTCTTTTTCCTTTGCAATCCGATCATTATGAATAGGTGGAAAAGCTAAGAGGATTTACTAAGAAGCAATGACCCCATCTCAAAGACATGTCAAAATGATTTTTCTCTGAAGCCCACATGGCAAGGCAATCTAATATAACATTTCATTCTCTAGAAACATAAGCAAAGGAGATAGCTTTAAAATTCAAAGGGAGATGGAGTGTTTGTTCCACTAAAGAAGCAATTCTCCACGAGAACTCCTAAGAATCTTGTTTGTTTAGAAGAGAAACTAAGATTAAAGAATCCAATTAATAAATAACCTTATTCTAACCCAATTCACACACTTTCTCAAGAGCCACCAAAATAGCTTTGAGTTTCCATCAAATTATTAGAACCAATGCCCCATGGGATAAAAGAAAATAAAAAGGATTGTACCATCACTATCACAAACAATACTTTCAATTCCAAAAACATCTAAAATACGATGAGAAGAGTAGCATTATTTTTTTTTAAATCAAAAGGGGGAGGACACTAGTTACCACATTTATTCACCTTCTTAGATGACTTAGATTTAGAGCTAGACAAAAAATAAAGATTTGAATGCTTCAAATCGATTGAAAAAAGAGAATTAGAAGAAGATAGGATCCCCTATAAATAATATTTCGTAGAAATAGTTTCTTTAAGCACTTCCAAAAAAATTATCAAAGCCTATTTAAGGAGTTGTTATGGCCCTGAAAAAATTCTCGAATTCTACTCTGACAAATCTGCCAAATGAAAAACATCAGACCAATATCCCAAGCAACCACAAGGAAAGGGTAATACAAAAGAACAACCTAAACTTGTCCAAATTATAATTATAGAAGAAACAAGAATAATAGGTTGATTCTAGCATTTCCACCAATGTCTCCAAATACTCAATGAAAAGGGACTTGGAAGTAAAGATGGGCCAAATATTCCTCATTATTGCCACACAAAACATATTTTTAAGGACCACAAAATCCTCTCTTTCTAAGTATATCCAAGGAAACCTGGGGACGCGTCCCCCCCCTCAAATACCCTGTCCCTGTCCCTAGGACATCCCGGGTATAGGGGAACAGCTAGGGAACGATCCCCTAGCATCCCAAGGGATTGTTCCCCAGCTGTTCAACGAGAAAAGAGGGACAGCTGATTGTCCCAGGAATGGCCAAGGGATGCCTAAGCCATCCCTCGAACATCACGGGATGACAACCATCCCCCACATCATAGCATTTTTTTAAAATAAAAAAACACATTTTTAAAAAAAGAAAAGCCCTAAATTCGATGTTATTATGGGCCCCAACATTATTTTCTATCTTATGAGGAAAAAACACTCCTCATTTCATTCATTTGTGCATTTGTTTATGAAGGAGAGAAAGAGCAGCCAAGGGTTTGAAGTTGCAGCCATTGAAGGAGGAAGAACAACAAGTTGAAAGAGGAGATGAGGTTGAAGCTAGTGCTATTGGGAGTGCAAATCCACCAAAGAGGTATGCATTTCCTTTTCTTTTTTTTGCGATATCTCAAGCATATAATGTCTAATTTTTCTGCATTTTTCAGTTCAAACTTGCATTTAAATTATAAAAAACATTAGCACCAGTGGGGGTGGGAGTGAAAGTGAAGATGACGTGAAAAATAGAAGAGAAAGTGGTGAGGGTGTTAGTGGAGAGCAAACAAACCCGTACCAATTATCTTCAACAATCATGGAATGCTATGCGAAGCACCCTTTAAACAAAAAAACCTTTCCTTCAATATGTTACACCCGTGGGCCAAAGACAAAAAAATTCAAGGGGGGGTAGGGTGTGGTATTGCCATGTTTGCGAAAAATAATTTAGGGGCAGCTACACAAGGGTAAGGTCTCATTTTTTGGGTGAGGCGGGCCATGGAGTTAGAATGTGTCATGCGTTAAAAGATGATGAAGCAATAGAGTGCCAAAGATTGTAAATGGAGGGGGATGGGGTTCAAGGTGGGTCATCTTCTTTTCCAAGTGCGCAATCAACTATGTGTATGCCTTCCACGGTTGGTAGTAGTGAAATGCCACAAGAGGAAAGAGGAAGGTGAGTGGTAGTGTGAAGGGAGCTTTAGTTGAGTCTATGTTTAATAACCAAACATGAGAAGCCGCCGAATCTTCCATTGCCAAATTCTTTTTTTCCCATGTCATCCCATTTCATGTGGCCCGTTCATCTTATTTCAAAAAATGGTTAAAGATATAGCCACTATTGGTTCTTCATTCATACCCCCTGGAGATCATAAGCTATGCACCACCTTCCTAGACAAAGAGTACTCCAAAGTTAATGTGTTAATGGAGGATATGAGGCGAACATGGATGAGGACGGGTTTTTCTATAGTGATGGATGGGTGGACTGATGTTAGACATCAGTCACTCATCAATACTATAGTCACATGCCTTGCTAGTTCTTATTTTCTTAGAGCCATAGATTGTTCGGGGAAACATAAGGATGCAGACTTCTAGTTTTCCATTTTGAGAGATGCCATAGAGGAGGTTGGGGCTGCTAATAAGAACCTTAGAAACCTTGATTATTCTTTTTATCACCCAATTAGGTCCTTTATGATCTAATAGTTGGAAAGGATTGGTTAAGAAAACATGTAGATTATCATGGAAAAATAATTAGATATATAAATCTTTAGAGAATCATCATGAAAATTCAAGGAATATATTCAAAGTTTGATGCCCTTGAATAAGCCTAACTTATTCCAAGAAAATGATTTGAAAGATGGAACTATTTCAACCACTATATAATAACTTTGGAAAATATATTATAAACAATATTACAAAGAGTTATAAATTAGACATCAAGAAAACTTAAAAAATTATCTTTTCTTAGAAATCAAGCAAGAAAAGACTTGTTAAGAAATATTAATATGCATAAACTGTCTATTGCATTGGGTAAGGTTAAATAAACTTAAATTGAAAATCAAAATCAATTTAACAAAGGAAATCTTGGAACCTTAAGCTCATCTTGAGAAGAAATGGCCTTTTGCTTAAGGACATCATGTTAAATAAGAAAATGAGGCTCAAAATAATTTGATTCCAATCTAGTTACTTTAAAGTCCATTTTTATGCATAACCTACTTTTCAAATGTAAGTCACTTCAAAATAAATTGAAGAAAAGAGATCTATCTTAAAGTTTTAGTTGCATAATTCATAGCACTAATCCAATGGACTAGCATTTTCCTTTGATTCTACAAGCATAAATAAAAGAGGAAAAATTTATGTATGAACAAAAATTACTACTTAAAAGAATATGTTATATTTATGTAATGAATTTTCATGTTTTTATATTTAATGAATGAAAATTTTGTAAAATAAATTCTATAAATAGATTAGTGATATTATGCAGAAATAATTGAATCAATAAAAACGAGAAAAAAATTCAACATTCACTATTAAAATAAATAATTTTTTATATAAATGTACCTTAATATTTAATTGTGCATTATTTAAAACTTCACCAGAGCTTTCAGAATACTTCTTCAAGATCATCTTCATGCTTCAAAAAACAAAACACTCAAATTAATATAAAACGTTTTCAAAATATATTTTAAAAAAATGTTAATATAAATAAATAAAAATTTAAGATCTCTACAATTATTAAGAAATTCAATTTCTTTAAATAGTTCACAATAAAAAGTATGAAATCACTTTTTGAATTTATTATAAAATCAACAAGCTACATAAATTTAAACATTAAATCTCTCAATCAACCCTATTTATTATGTGAAATAAAATTTATTAAATAATTTATAAGAATATACCATAATTGTAAAACCATAAAATAATATGAAAACCTCAATTATAAATTTGATGTCCTGATCTTTGAATCCTACATACTATCATTAACTATAAAATATGAACTTAAAAGGTTATTAATCATATAATATGTGAAATATATTTATTTAGTGAAATTTTAATAAAATTGCAATGGTAAAATTATTATATTCACACAATTTCTTATTTAGTTTTGTATTTATTTTGGTGGAATGTTTTAATGTAATAACATATCAACAAGTGGCATACTCTTGTGTTAGCTTTGGTTCATGGTCTAACTCTTATCTATCTTTATTTACCTCAATTTGCACAAATTTCTATACATTTATCATATAGTTCTATATTATTCAACTTCAGCCTCAAAATTATCATTTTAGCCCTAAGGTTCATTTTTACAGGCTCACGATTGCCCTAGTTCAATCCAAAGGAAAATAGGAATGAGCCTTGTTGATCATGAAAGCTTGTGCTTCTCCTTAACAGCCTTATGGGAAATTCAATGAGTGGGGGACCTTCTTGCGCCTCACTAAATAACCTTTGGGATTGTTAAAGAAGCTGGCTCTTCTCTGAGTATGGGGAAAAGGGAGAAAGAAATGCATATAGAAAAACTAAAGGTGGGCGATACACCAAAGGTTTTACAATATTTCAAAGCCCCTAGCAGGCTCTTATTTTTTATGGAATGCACAAAATGCCACATACCCTTCATTATTGGCAAGAGAACGAATGACTAAGGCCCATTAGAGCACAGAGCAGTCATTTAGATCTCCCCATGGGAAGCACCCATTAAGGTCCGACAAAAATAAGAAACCCAAATTAAGAAAAATACCTTGAATCTTTAGAGAACCATCTTACTCTCACAGCATAATCTTTGCAGAAATGGAGTATTACAAACATGATTCAATTTTTGAAAGATAGGATTATTTCAACATAGAAGCTAATGGCATGGAAAACAATTACCAAAACTACACTTGAATGAATTGACACAGAGCATTCAACATACACAAAATAGAGAAAGAAAACATGTGATAGAGGCCATATATGTACAATCTCATATATTTCTTCCTTCTATTACTTGTTCTTGAAAAATAACATAAATGCAAAGGTCGGATACCAATTCGAGCAATTGTTTTGATAATATTTTAACATGTCATAGAGCAAAATAAAGCCCTGTAAAATCCTTCTACTATTCAAATTCTTCTTACAGACAGAAACCTCCTGTCTGGATGATTCCTGATGATTCCTAACAAGCTACTAAAGCCTCCCTTTTATAGGGCCAAAAGATGCACTACCACTAAGTACTTGTTGCCAATAGATATGAATTCCTAACCGGTGTCCTCTCTTGATACTCTGCAATCCAATCAAGGATCTGATTTGATCATGACAATATTCACTCATAAAAGTTGAGCTGCTTCAATAATGGCTCTGGATGTTGCGGGAGCTATTTGCAAAAATCTTTCTGTCAAAAGAGGATCTAAAGTCATAACTGCCTGGCAAAAACAGACTCGATCATTTGTAAGTAATAATAGCGCCGCCCAAAAGAGACTAATCCCAAAGGTATAAGATCCACCATGTTGCCCGAAAAACTCCACCAAGGAAATAATATACTCACGGGTGAAACATCCCGCCCGATGAGAAATGAGTGACATGGTACGTTGGTGGGCGATTTTCAAGTCCATGAGAGCAGCTTGTGGAAAATTCACGTGACATAGCCACGTGTCCTACTTCGGGCCCAAAAAGGAAAGCGATATGAAAAAGTTGCACAGCCACTATGTGGCGCGTTGCGTGCCCCTTTGCGGGAGCGACTATAATCTTCGGAACGAGATGTCATCAAAACACGAAAAGAGCAAGAGCCGAAAAGAGGGGAACTGCGGAGGCCATCCAAAAGAGAAATACTTAGAGCAAAATTGCTCCACAAGCCTAATATTCAAATTTCTAAATTTAAATTCTAAGTCTCCTGTCCCCTTCTACTAGTTCATGTTTAAACACATGTTTGTGTAATATGTTGTTATTTCATGGTGCTTAAAGTCATTCAATACATAAGTAATTGGTCTATATATGAATGCATGAAAGTAAGAAAACTACTAGAACACACTTTAATTTCTAAAGGGGTAAAAGAATCACATCTACGTATAGGCCATCTACATGTTTGTGTATGTTGCCTTCAATATTTCTCATCATCATTGATCCAACCTACCAAAAGGGTTTGACTTAGGAGAAATTACTCACCTATTGAGTCAATAAACTCCCTAGACATTACCTTGACAAATTCAACTATCAATAAGATGAACGTGAGCAAGTTTTTAGGCATACATTCTAATATATCATTCCCACATGACACAAATTAGATCCACATAATAAATCAAATTTGTGGCAGCCAAGATTGAACCCACAACACTCCTAGTTGAACCATTGATTTTTATAAGATAGTATAAATCTAAGATGGTCAAAAAACCAAGGATACTAATTTTCAAACAAAGACGAATTGATTCTATGGGGAGTGAAATCGCAATACTATGTCTCACCTTTTTACCAAGATGAACATTTACATCAATATTTTTAACTGAATCTTCATCTTTTGAGACCTATAGCAATTAAACCGTTAAAAATTTGAAGATGATGTGAACTAGTGTTTTGTGGCAATTTGTGTGTAGATTCTAAATATATATTTATTTAAATCTTCTAAAAAAAATCATGAATCTTTAAACATATCCTTTAATAACTAGTTTTAAACATAAAATAACATTTTCAGAAATTAATGTTTGTGTCGTCCAACATAAATTTTTCTCTATAAATGATAAAATTCTAATTTTTGAAAATATAGATTCTCAACATCAATATCTACGACAAGAATATTTTTTCATAATTTTTTCTTACATATTTTTTTTAATTAATTTTTAAAGTCACTATAACTATAATTTGGGCATACATGTGTGTCGTCCAACAACTTGTGTATATATTGAAATCCTTTTTTTTTTTAGGTGAAACAAGAAAATCAATACCTAGGGAAAGGGTAATTTTTTAAAAAAAATTACAATGGTTTACTATTTTTCCACCTCTGCAAAATCAAGAGCTTGATGTTCGGAGAAAAACCTATGTTTAGTAAAAATTGAAAATTAAATACATCATAAAATGAAAACATATCAAAATTATACTTGTTGGAAAGCTCGTTTAGAGGGCTACAATCTTGTAAATATAATTTCTTAATGACGTTATTTAATCCCTCAAAAGATAAAGATAAATTATTTTTTGCCAACATTTTGATAGGTCCAAAGAAGACTCCATTGTGGGTATGATTTAATACTTAGGGGTTATATCCAAAGGGGTTTGATCTAAGGGGGTCTTATCTATCCCTCTTTAATTAAAATCCTTTAGATGGAACCTCTCAATGCTTAAATCATTAGTCTTACTCAAAAAAGTGATTTCGTGCAAAAATCAGCATGTCCCAAAAGTGAGACACACTATTGTGGTAGCACCCGGCTTCAATGTCATTCCTCCACCATCAATTTCAATGTTAAGTACACCTAATCCTCTTATTTATTTTTTGTACATTTATTGCAACCATTTGTCCCATCTCTAATTAACATATGTTAATGTGTGGTTAATGTATTTATTTATGTAGTGTAGAAAAATGTATCCCTTTACGTTTTCACATTTGTTTGGGCCCTCCTAATTA